>WOGO01002088.1:0-16526 GCA_015342085.1 Leptinotarsa defecta | reverse complement strand
AACCAATATTTACCAGATATGCGCGTTGACAACAATTTACAAACTGTTGGAAATGTGTTGGTGACTAGAGGTTGGAACGAACCTATAGTTTGTGTGATTGATATCTTTAGGCAATTTATAAAATCTGTTTATCAGTTACTGTTCACTTCTTATGGTCATACAAATCAAAAACAGTTGCAACGTATATTTATGTTGAAAAGAACTGAAAAATTAACCTAAAATATGTACTTCTCAAATTGTAGTGCTTTCTCGAAATTGGGAACTGTCCTGTTTTGGTTGGTTTCTGGGTTTTGCCGTGGTCATCATCAGTGGCGTGGTAGAAGTACTCTTGTTGACGTGTCAACTGAAACTGAAGCTCTCATTTCTGATGTGTCAGTTATAGTGCTAATTTTTTGCGCGATTTGGGTGACTTGGCTTCGTTTTGGCGCTTTTTAAAGCTGTGTGCCAGATCTTTGGTAGATATATTCTTTCTTCCTTTCTGCTGAAGTTCTCTTGGTATTTACACCAAGCGCCAAAACGAAGCCAAGTTCAGGTAATAAACCTTTTTTTTAATGTTAGGTTGGAAATTAAAGTTACCCTTTGATACATAAGTTATGTTATCACATGTATTGAATTTTATTTGATATAAACTATGGTAAAACTGACCGATACTTGATGAAAATCCACTATAACATACGTTGATATGAACTCCCAATTATCATAGCTGCTTTTTTCTGAATAACTAAATTAACAAACAAATTCAAGCTACAGCAGTAGCTGCTTTCTTGGTAATTGAGTTGATCAAATGAAAAAAAGAAAATGTCTTAATTTTCAGTCTGCAAGATTTCACACAAAGAAACACATTAAGACTTAAAAAATAATGAATTTTGTGTTACATTGGCCAATTCATCCTGAACTTTCAAAAATAATATCAAATTGTTATAAATACCTGTAGAAGTGTATTTATTTCTACGTTGAAATGTATAGTAACAGTTACAATGTACCCAAACTAGGAATGTGGATCGTTCAGAATATTCATTCACTGTCAAAACATTTCACACATAAGGTCTATGTGTGTTTGTTACATTACTTAAGATGTCAGAGTTAAACATTTTATGATGATCTTAAACTTCTAAGCAAAAACACTGGCATGATCATGCACTCAATACCACTGTGTTGTAATAGGAAAGTCTCAATCGACCTTTACGCGGATATTGGGATGACTGCATAGCCGAAAACTACATGTATAATAGTACATACCTCGTTTCATACTCTGCAATTTTTTGTCAATAATCGAGAAAAACGTCAATCATGACGTCACTAACATTCAGTATGAACTTGGCAATACCGCTGAACTTATTCGTATTGCATAATTTTATTATTTTTTTTCTTCTGATTGTATTGTTGTTGTTCTCTCTCTCTCTCTCTCTCTCTCTATGAAACGAAATATCTGAAAAATTAATAATATGAATATTTTCACTAAACACTACAATCATTTCTTCAGATGCATGAACATTTCTGAAGAAGCTATTGTATAGTGAAACATTTGTGCCGGGTTTGTTAACCATTTTGTGAAAATTTCACAATAAAGTGTAACTTGAAAACGTTATCATGGATTTCCTTCAAGTATCGGCCAATTCCATCACATACAGTGTAAAGTAATTTAAACTCTGAGTTCTCAACTTGTATTTTTTTTTGGTCAATATCAAGGTGAAGGAAGTCCGGGTCCATCTCAATCGCCCTCTCAAGTATGTCTTCCGCCACCTGTTCCTCGAATGACTTCGCCCCAACATCGAAGAGTAGTTACGAGCCCCGTCGCCAATACTCAAATGCGATTTGTAACAAACGCTGTTATTCAACAACGAATTCGAATGCAATCACCAATGCCGAATTTCCAACAGAAACCAGGCACGCTGTCACCCTTGCATAGTCCATCACCTCAGCAATTAAGTATCACACATCAACTACATCTGCAAAAGCAGTTTCAACAACAAGCTCTACTGCAACAGCAACAACAACAGCAGCAGCAGCAACAGCAGAATGCAGAAGCCACCCAAGCTGACCCTAATGTGATGCATTCGCAGCGTACAGCTCAGATTTTGCAACACAGAAATCTGATAAGACAGCAGAGTGTACAGCAACCAGTAGGTCCTCAACCTTTAACCCCTCAACAACATCAGTTGATGATTCAACAACAGAAACAGTTGAAGCAACAGCAGCAGCAACAAATTGCACAGATCCAGGCAGCTGGTAGATTGCACCTGCAGCAGCAGCAGCAGCAACAACAACAAAATCCTCCACATTCGCCAATGCCTCCTAAGAGCCCAATGGTCAACCAACAAATCATGTCTCCTCATTCTATGCCTCCATCGCCAATGCAAATGCCTCCGAAAAGTCCCATGGTTTCTGGTTTTGGGAATTCTCAACCGAATCCCAACTCCCCAGCTGCAAGAAGTCCAGCTTTCCATCAAGGGATGGGTCAACCTCCAACGAGTCCAATGACACATGGGCAATATCAACCGCCCAGCTCTCCTATGCCCAGGAGTCCCATGGTTAATCCGATCCAATCTCCCCACAGTATGCGAAGGCCTCCTAGTGCCAGCTCTAGTCCAGCTATGCCTGACAGACCTCGTAGCGAAGAAAATCCAACTACGCCTAGACCTTCATATTCTATTGAACACTTGATGCAAGAGACATTGGGTCAAAACAGTCATTCCATGCAGTATGGGAATGACAGTGGGATGAATAACCTCGGACATTTTAATAATGATATTAATAATCAAAATAACCAAAGAGATAACATGCAAGGAGGCGGTGGGGGTGGTAATCCCAATAATCCATGCAATCCAATACCTCTTCCAACAGGTTTCGGGAGGTTTGGATACATCAAACTTGGTTTGAGAGGCGGATCCCCTATGTGGAACTATGGAAGGGGCGCTAAGAGAATTCCTACTCCTCCTAATGTGAATAAAATCGATGATAAAGTTAATTCGGAATCGAATGCAGTTCAGAAGATTAGAAAAGAATCTCACCTGAGTAAGGTGTCTATTCTCAAGAGAAAGGTTGCTTCAAAAATGAATTTCCAGTCAACGGCTGCTGGAAAAGCTAGTTCTCTCGTAAGTACAGACTACAACGACTTGGACGACAGTTCGTCCACTCCTCCTGTAACTCCTCCTCCTTTAACATCCGTTGGTAGAGGCGCCATACAAAAAACTCTGCCCAAGAAGATATTAGAGAGGCAAAGATCCAAAGAATCAGTTATGGAACTACATAGTCCAGACAACAAGCAGCTAGATATGATGGATTATGACGATGACACAAACACTGTTCTTTCGGCAGAAGTTTCATTGAGTTCCGTGGCCCAAAATGACGGGGATGAAATGGTGGAAATTGAGACTTTGTCTCAGCAAGATTTAACGGAAGGTTTATCCAGTCCTCTGGAATCCGACCAGATAGCAGACGAGTATCTGTTGTTTCCAGGAAATATGGTCGTTGATATGCCTGGAAACCATTATTCTGACAAAGAAGAAGAAGATGAGGAAGTAGAAGGAGAATACACGGGGGAGAACATGCATATAGTCATTAGGAGTCCTACAACCAGCGACGATGAGTTCATAATGCAAGGAAAAACCAAAAAGTATAACCTAGTTCCCCATACTGGTGAACTATTGAACATGCACGGCGCGCCGGAATCTCCGGATCAAGAAGAGATGACTGCAGAACCATCTCCTGAAGCAATCGATGAAGAAGGCTTGAATAATTATGACGGTTCTGAGTTGCTGATTATTGATCAAAATAACAAGTCCCCCGAAGATTCGATTTCGACAAAAGAAGATTTCGAGGAACTTATTGACGAAGGATCCAGAAAAAATAACTTGTCTAAAAGAGAAATTACCACTAAACACTTGAACGACTTTCACAAGTATGCTAATATTTTCAATTATACCAAAAACGTTCAAACCATACAAACTCCACCGCAAAATACTGGTAGAGTTACCAATGTACCACAGAAAATGACTCCAAAAATTTCTCTCATCGGCAATTCTGTAGTACATAGCGCCAAGACGGTTGCGGACAAACTCATCCTAACACCTTCAGCAACAACGGTTATAAACACAACGCAAGCATCAAAAGTTACAAGCATCATTTTAACTCACAACTCTGCCGTTAGAGGGAACGTTATCAATGTTACAAAGGTTGTGAGCACCGTATCACCAGCTATAACTATAGTTACTGCTAGTACTTCACAAATAGCTTCGATTTTGCCTTCTAAATTCACGGTGCCCGTCATAAGTGCTAGCGCTGTGCGACACCTATCGAACGTTAAAGTAATAGATAAGCCATCGTCCTCTCTATCGCTTACTTCCCACGACAGTGCCTTGCCCAACAAGATATTTGAAGATGACTCCGTTTCTCCAGATAGTTCCAATTTCGAAGACGACAAGTCCAAAGACTCTTTCGAAGAGAAGTCCAAGTCTGAATCGCCCCCTCAAGACGTGAAACCTCCAGTATTCTCGAAGAATGTTGAAGTAACTATCAATAACTGTGTTCCGCCAAAAGCTGTGATTGACTATAAACCTAAGGAACAGGAACAGACAAAAAAGATCGAACATCTCCAAGTAACCAATCTAGTTTCTAAAGAACATGTTCAAAAACATAGGGTTCCTAGCCCTATAATATCGAAAACTTCTTCGCCTATGATTATTCACAATACTCCCGAACTCAAAATGACTGCACAGGTCATTCAGGAGACGCAAACGCACATGCAGATGAGTTCAACTACCAACACGGTTGATGCATATGGTGGCTCCATAGATGACACTAAATCTGTAGTTATATCAATTCCTTCTCCAACTCCTTCTCAGGAGCAAATGCTAGATAATATCGCCTTGCAAGCTTTAGAAAATAGACGAAGAGAATTCGAATCGTTCGAAGATGTCCTAGATATGATAGAAAATATCACCGCGGAACCTCCCGCTACCTTGGAGGAAAATAATACTCTCAAGGAAAGAGAGAACAAGAAAAAAAATGAGGCCAAGGAAAAAGATCTGCGTAAAGAGCCACCTAACAAAATCGAACATATCAACGTCACAGCATCGAAATCATCCACCATACCACAACTTTCTCCCTTGTCGCAACCCACGGATTTAACCACGAACATGGCCAACGCTTCGCAGCAACTCAGGACTCTATTGTCATCGCTACAGACAACTTCCACTTCGGCGCCTACTAATGTCGAGTCTGTCGTTAAAAGTATCGGGCATAAGGTTAGCAGTACCGCTGCGGTAGCTCAGCCTATCGTCGCCTCGAGAGTTATTCAACAGACTGGGAGACAATCGCCTGTCGTGACTACAGTGAGTACAGTCATTGTACCGAATTTGAAGCAAAAAATGATTGTAACCTCGACAAGTAACTCAAGAAGCAGCCCTATCAAATCCCAGTTTATTAGCGTCCAACAAACCAGTACTGCCAACAGTACTGCGCCGAGTTTGAGTTTTCTCCAAAGCAGGACGGTGGGCGGTATCCACTTGATGCCTGATCACCCGAAACTACCGCCAGTTACGACCGTTACAGCTACGCAACAAATTGTCACTACGGTAACTGCACTTTCCAGTAGTAACGTTTACAAAACAACAACCACCAATTCCGAATCTAAAAAACCTTCGTTGACTTTGACGGCCATGTTGCAAAACCAGCCTGCCGCTTCTATGACAACCAAGTCTTCTGCCGACACTATAACAGCGGCAAGTCTTCTGGGATCTCCGATAAGTTTACCCAGAACGGGTTTCAGTACTGGTTTTGTGCAAGCTCAACCTAACGTCAAACCTTCCGTCAGTGCTAGTCCTTTAACACCTGTCGTGCAAAATCAATCAGTCACAGCGACAACGATAGTGACGACCATGTCTAAGACCTTCGCTGAATCTCTCACGACAGCCTCTCTTCTTGCCACACCGATGAACTTGGTAAGATCTGGTTTCACTACCGCTATAGTACAAAACCAGCCGAATTTCGTGTCTACTGTTAGCTCCAGTGCTGCAACATCTTCGGTCAGTAATTTGGCAATAAGTTCAGTTATTACGGCTCCCAGTTATAGACCAGTGTTGTCCACCACGAATTTGCTGCATACACAACTCACAAAAATTGTCAGAACCCGGTCTTTGGAGGAATCCAAAGAGATCAAAGCAGCCGAGGATATCAAGCAAGAACCAAGCGAAAATATGACGAATCTCGAGGAAAATAAAGCTGCGATAATCGCGAGTATAAAGCAAGATCTGGGTGGCTGCAAGTTCTCCAGCATGTCGACTCCTCTAAGTAAAACCGAAGACTCGCAGAACGTCTTGTTGAAAAAGCTGTTGCAGAATACAGCTTGCGCTAGTACGCAATCGCCTCCGCCTAGCTCTGTGAGTACTACGAATACCTCTGCTCCAACTATTCCAAGAATCCCTATTAGAGAAACGTCATTCGTGTCTAGTCCTACCGTCGAACAGTCTGCATCTCAGACAACCCCAGTAACTTCTTCGGCAACTCAACAGCTGCACATAGACGTGAAGAAGAGTTTGCCTCCCAGTAGGACGTCAAGCAGGGACGAGTTGCTCTCGCCTCAAACCCCTAGATCTTCGTGTAGTCAAGATTCTAGTTTACAAACGCCACCTATTGTGGTGAAAAAGGAATTACCTTCGGTGCCCCATCCGCAACAGAGTCCGATACTTACTCCGCACGAGGTCAAGAAGGAGTTTTTGGACGAATCGTCGCAGCATTCCGAAATGTCGAACCACAGCAGATCTGACATTCAAATGAAAGAGGAGATGGACTCAATGGACACTTCCAGCGAGAAGGTGGTGGTGGACAAAGAGGAAATTAAAAAGCAGAAAAGGAGGATGTATCAACAGAAGAGGAGGCAGAATCAAATTCTCAACAAAGAACTCGCTTCTCAACCGAAAAAGAGGCCCAGGAAGAATTCCAAGGTCGATGAAGATTACGACAGTTACATAGATGGCGTGCTATCTCAGCTTAGGCAACTGCCCTCCATGAATGTATCTGAGCCGAATTTGAACCGTAACTACGGGGTGGTACCCGTGTTCGGATCTGGAGACATGTCTAAACTTGGTACCGCCGACTACTCGTCTCAGTTTGGAGATCTAGTAGGGACCTACGGGAACGCTGAACTTCCCGGTTTCTCAGACTTCTACCACACAAAGCCTTATGGAGAGTTGGATCCTCTACCTGAAAAAATACCGGCATCTACTCAAAGGGGTTTCTACGACCAAGAGTTTCCATTAATAAGGTTTGATACGGACGACCATAAGAAGTTCGACATGTTTTCTAGAGAAGATAGTCCTGATTCAGTATTGAGTAATTCATCCCCCGAATTTTTCAAGGATGAACCGCTGGAAAGGTATTCTGGATTGAAGCTCATAAGTGAGGATGAGGACGACGAGAAGGGTGATGTGAAAGAGTCAAAGGGCAGGTGTTCTCCGATTGTTCCTCTAATAAAGCCGATACCAATAAAGTTGAAGCCTGCGGGCGGATTGTATCTGAAAGAGAGTAAAGAAGGCGTAAGTGTGCACATGAACTGTTTGACAAAACATTTTTTGACATTATGTTTTCAGGACAAGGAAAATATAAACAGAGAGGTTTCTGCAAATAACATAACCGAATCCAAGCCAGTTCCCAAGGATTCTGGAAATGTAACAGTGACCCTTACATTGACATCATCTGCTGCCGAAAACATAATGGGTGTTCTCAGAGATTTAGCTAATATTTTGCATATCCCTGCACCTACCAGTTACCAAATTGTAGAGAGAACAACTACACCTCCTAATCAGAAATTAGGACTTTACAGAACTAAAGGTAGAGATGGTAAAGAAGGAGGTATTCGAACGATAGTTGTGAGTTTGTTCATTTTGTCATGAGTGTTCTTTTTTTCAGCTCCGATCGACATCCAAAGTATTCTTAATGGAGCCGCTAAATTTTGTAAGCTTTGCGACATTGTAATTTTGAACAACATAATAAGGAAAAAAGTGTCTGATTTGCCATGTCTTGCCAAGGAATTTGAGCTGATGAGTGATACGGACGAAATATATTTCTGTAGTGTGGCATGCTATACTCAAGCTTTAACTAACAGATCATTAACTTCGAGGGTAATTTATCCAGTAAAACAGTATACTTCAGGATTAGTTAATTTTTCTTTTCAGACTCCTGGAGTTATTGAAGACAAAATGGAAGACAAGCATAAGATGCCACTTATGGAAGCATTTGATAGCAAATCAATAATAGCTCAGAGATTATCATTAGGAAATAGAGATTTCAAAAGAGAATATCCATCGATGGACGTCAAGGACTTTTCTCCTTACTTTCATCGACTTGAAAATAACCGGAGTGGTTATCATGATCATTCAGAATTCAAGCCTATGCCTATACGCATGTATAAAAATCTAAGATATAAATATTGGACTCCTGGTTGCCTACAGCCAAATCAAAAGCATAAAAAACCAACTGATAAGGAGATTATGGAACTACTTTATCGTATGCAAATTACTGTTACGCCACTAACCATGCCTGTTGACACAAGGAAGTGCATGTTCTGTCAGGGTAAGTGAACTTCAAGCAATACCCTAATAGGGAGAAATTACTTGCCTAACAGCAAAAACAATATTATTATGGTACGAATTGATATATGGCATATGTTGAATATTTCTCTAATGGTTGAATTTTCGTATATTTGACATGGACTTGAACAAGGTTCTGCATAAAACATCAGTAAGTTGTTAGGATTTACTCATCATTCAATTCATCTCCCATCATCTTCTGATGATGCCAATTTGGTTAGCGAAATGGGTGTCGTGAGACAGTACTTTCTTTTATGGTGTGGGAAAAAATGTGTAATTTGGTTATTCATGTTAGATTTCAGACAGTCTCAATAAAGAATAGGGAAATCACAATGACTAGTATCTACATAGTCGGAGGTCTTGATCAGGGAAAGCACTCTTCTTTGAAATTACGTGACCTGACTAAGGCATTTGATTGTGTATCGCATAGTATTTTGATTGACAAAATGAGCTACTATGGTGTCCGGGGCACAGCTCTCAAGCTCGTTCAATCTTATCTAACAAATCGGTGCCAATTTGTTGGATTGAATAACGTAAAGTCAGACCTCAAAGAAATGAAGCATGGTGTTTCTCAGGGATCCGTTTTAGGTCCACTATTATTCTTGATCTACATCAATGATCTAGGCAGTCTCATGAAACCAGCATGTTGTATCTTGTTTGCAGATGATACAACTTTAACATGCTCTAGTAAAGACTTAACTAGCTTACAACTAATGATGGAAGATAGCAAAACATTAGCTTACAATTGGTTTGCTGCTAACAAACTTACCTTGAATAAAGAAAAAAATCAAAATATAATCGTATCTTCCAATCGCAATATTCCCCAATCTAAAAGTGTTCAGTTTTTAGGATTCACAATTGATCATAGATTGAGCTGTCTTTCTTTACAATCCGTTATTGATAGGTATGATAGGTAAAGTCACTGCGCAAGTCCACTTGCCGGTATACAGCACAACAGAAAGGCGTTACAACACCAATAACATTCATCTGTAATCAATTGCAGGTCAATCACCAGGATGGCATCAGCGTGACAGCATTCAAAAATCTGAAAACTCAAACGTGAAGGCGACTCCGCTTACAGTGTAAGTTGATGATGACATTCAACGCATCGGGATGAAAAACAGTCCAACAACCAGAAAGGGATCTCATCAGGCACAGTCAGGACCCAAGAAAAGGATAAATACTACACGAGGAATACCGGTTGAATTTTCAACATCCGACGATCAGAACTTTCACCCTAGTACTTGCTAGCAGGGTCCACAACCCGGTAAAAAATTGTAGGGTTGTTGTGTTGACACCAAGTTATTTTATCTGTTAGTTCATTCTACAGAATATACATTCTTTTGAGAGGTTATTTTGGACCGGAAGCACAAAACTGCTTTCTAAACGGAAGTGGCATAACTACAAGTATTGAGACTAAAGGATTCAAAGATTTTTTTTATTCCACCGCAATATGTCTAATGACCTTTTCATTTACTTCATTCTTGCCTAATGAATATCATATATATATACTAAATTTCTAGAAATTCAATATCTGTTATGGAATTATTTTCAAAATTCAACACTGGAGGTGTTGGTAAGCAGTCATTATCAATCATATCCTCTTGTAAACAAATTTTATCCAATTATTTTTATTTTGAACCTGGTTGTTAGCAGATACCTGCTTGTAAGCAGGTATCTTTTTGGACTGTTTGTAAGCAAGAATCTTTTTGGACTACTTGTAAGCAGGTATCTTTTTGGACTACTTGTACGCAGGTATATTTTTGGACGATTTGTGACCAGGTATCTTTTTGGACTACTTGTAAGCAGGTATCTTTTTGGACTATTTGTGAGCAGGTATCTTTTTGGACTACTTGTAAGCAGGTATCTTTTTGGACTGCTTGTAAGCAGGTATCTTTTTGGACTATTTGTAAGCAGGTATCTTTTTGGACTACTTGTAAGCAGATATTATCAATCATGTCTGCCTGTTAGCAGATATAATGAACCGCGGTTGCTTTTAAGCAAATATTTACGATATCATTTGCATTTTGTCTACTACAAACAGAGGGAACCAAATATTATCAATTTCATCTGCTTCAAGATGATAGCAGTGACGTCTGTTTGTTAAAATATGTCCTCTATCTTCGATATCTACTTGTAAGCGGTCATTATCGTCCGCTCCGTTCAACAGTGCGTATCTACTTCTAAGCAAATGTTATCAACAACATCAGCTTGTAAGCAGATGTTATCATTGACATCAGATTCAAACAGATGTAACGAGACGTTATCAATTCATAAATTGATTACATTCTGCTTACAATCATAATTGATTTAATTTTGCTTATATATGCTCAAAGTAGATGTGATTTATTTATCAATTCATGAAAAGATTTGTAACATCTGCTGAAAGAGTATATATAATTGATAACAACTGCTTACAAATCAATTCATAAATTGATTACAGTCTGCTTACAATCAGACGTGATTTAATTCTGCTTACATATGCTCAAAGTAGATGTGATTTATTTATCAATTCATAAAATGGTTTGCAACATCTGCTGAAAGAGTGTATATAATTGATAACAACTGCTTATAAATCAATTCATAAATTAATAACAGTCTGCTTACAATCAGAAGTGATTCAATTCTGCTTATATAAGCTCAAAATAGAGGTGATTTATTTATCAATTCATAAATTCATTTATAACGTCTGCTTAAAACGTATAATTGATAACAACTGCTTACAATTAAACGTGATTGAAGTCTGCTTACATCTGCTTAAATAGTCCTGATTGATAACATCTGCTTATTGCTACATATGTTGAAAGTCTATGAAATCATAAGCATATATGATCGATAACAATTGCTTACAAACAGACTAGACATGATTAATAGATCTTCTTACAAGAGAATGTGATTAATAATATTACTATTTGCTAACAAGCAGATCATGTTGATATTATTTGCTCACACCGGCACATGATTGTACTTTCAGCTGACGTGAATACTTGTAAGCGAACATGATGACATCTGCTTACAAGCTGACATGGTTTATAACAGCTGCTCAGAATCAAATGTGATTGAACATATGTGTTAACAAGAAGCCAGCATGATCACGTATGCTTACAAGGAGTAAGAAAACACACAAACAGACGTAATTAATGATATCTGCTATCAAACAGACTAGAATAATATCTGTCTGCAAGCAGACATGATTAATGAATCTGCTTACATGAGAATGTGATCGATAATGTCAGCTTACAAGCAGATATGATTGACGTCTGCTTAGATATCATGGCTAGCTGTTAACAAGCATTTTACTTACACAAAGGTATGATTGAACTTGTAGCCGACTTGAATACTTGATAGGGAACACGATGACATCTGCTTACAAGCAGAAGTGGTTGATAACATTTGCTCAGAAGCAGATGATAATGTCTGCTTACAAGAAGTAAGGAAACGGGACAACTTACAAGCAGTCTGCTTGTAAGGAGACATCTGCTAGATGAAAAGATATAGATATTCAAAATAATGTCTGAGGTGTTTAGGCATCAGCAAAGAACACAAAGGCACATATGAAGGGATAGTTAAAATGTCAGCATTGAATTTAGACCAAGGTTTTTAGACATCTTGTGTTGCGTTTTTTTACATAGGCTTTTTTTCGAGGGTTCAATGTATCGTATCGGTATTCCCCACCTATGAAATTATTGAGAGTTGTACAGTAATCATCATATACATACAATGTAAAAGAAAACATCGAATTTCGTGAATCACCTTTTCACAAAAAGCCGTATTTGCTGTTCCCGATATTTTTCTTGCAGAAACAATTTGAAATGTCAATATATCAGCACGACCAACTGATTAAAAATTCGAGTAATGTGTAATATTCAAAGAGACTGATTGATTAAGGCCATACTTAAGGATGTAACGTCTCCCACACACAAAGACTTGACTAGGAATTTTTAAGAAATATATATGTGTGGACGGTGTTGATTCAGTGTTATATATTCAAAAATATATACAATACATGAAAACCTGATTAATGTTAAGGTAAAATTCGTTTTATTTTATGATTGCAATTAGGATAAAGACTTGTACAGATTTTTTAATATTCTCGTAACATTTAATACATTCTAGGAAATAATTATAGTGAATCTGTGATGAAAATTGTTTATGTTAATTTTAAGGGTCTGTTTTGTACAAAAATAATACAGAAATTTCGTACTCGGGAACTTGCAATGTTTCTGGTTTCACGCACAAGGTGGTCATTTCTGAAAAGGAATTCGAAAACTTTCGTTCCGGTAAAAAAGGGGATCGAATATCAAAATATGTGCTCTGGAAGAAATTTCACCAAAACATCTTTCCCGAAATTGAAAAGAAATGCGGGATTCAAAGTTGACCCCAAAATAATCACATGGGTGAAGGTCAGAAGAGAATTTTTTTTTTACATTCATATCATAGTTTCTGTTACACTATATTTGTAACAAGTAAATAAGGGTGTTTCATCACCATTATGATCAACTACTTGTTCTGAATGGAAGACTGACAAAAATGGATTCAATGTAACTTTTCAAAGCGCAGAAGGGCACATATTTTTTGTTATTTGTTTCTTGGAAGTTACGACTTTGAATGTCGAAATTATGACCTAAATCTGTAAATTTCGGGCCTAATTTCGAAATTTCAACTCGAAATTATGGCTTTAAACTCGAAATTCTGTCTTTTTAACTCAAAATTATGACTTTTCAACTTGAAATTTTCATTTTTAATTCGATATTACGACTTCAACTTCGAAATTCTTACTTTTCAACTCAAAATTACGACTTTAAATTCGAAATTTCGACTTTTCAACCCAAAATTACGACTTTAATCTCGTAATTTCGAAGTTTCGGCATCAGATTTCAACTTTTCAACTCGAAAATACGACTACAAACTCGAAATTTTGGCTTTTTAACTCGGAATCATGACTTGAAACTCGAAATTACTTCTTTTCCAAAACTACGGCTTTAATCTCGAAATTTCGACATTTTAACTTGAAATTCCCACTTGAAATTTGAAATTACGATTTTAATCTCGAAATTCGGACTGAATAACTCAAAATTACGACTTTAAATTTGAAATTCCGACTTTTCAACTCAAAATTACGACTCTAGTCTCGAAATTTCGACTTTTTAACTTGAAATTGTCACTTGAAATTTGAAATTACGATTTTAATCTCGAAATTCCGACTTTTTAACTAGATATTACGACTCAAATCTCGATATTTCGACTTTTCAACTCGAAATTAAAACTTTAATCTCAACATTTTGACATTTCAAGTCAATATCATGATTTTAATCTCGAAATTTCGACATTTCAACTCGAAATTACGACTTTTCAACTCGAAATTACGACTTTAATCTCGAAATTTCGACTTTTCAACTCAATATTACGAGGTTAATCTCGAAATTTCGACTTCTTAACTCAAAATTACAACTTTAATCTCAAAATTTTGACCATTCAACTCAATATCACGACTTTAATCTCGAAATTTCGACTTTTCAACTCGAAATTACGACTTCAATTTCGACATTTCAACTCAATATTACGACTTAAATCTCTCAAAATTTCGACATTTCAACTCAATATTACTACTTTAATCTTGAAATTTTGACTTTTTAACTCAAAATTATAACTTTCATATCAAAATTTCGACTTTTCAACTAAAAATTACGACTTTTCAACTAAAAATTACGACTTTTCAACTAAAAATTACGACGTTAATCTCTAAATTTCGACATTTCAACTCAATATTACGACTTAAATCTTGAAATTTCGACTTTTTAACTCGATATTACGACTTGAATCTTGAAATTTCGACTTTTCAACTCGAAATTACGAGTTTATTCTCGAAATTTCTACATTTTAACTTAATATTACGACATTAATCTCGAAATTTCGACTTCATAACTTGAAATTTCATCTTTAATCTTGAAATTTTATCTTTAATCTTGAAGTTTTGCCATTTCGACTCAATATTACGACTTTATTCTTGAAATTTTGACATTTTAACTCAACGTTACGACTTAAATCTCGAAATTTCACTTTTTTAACTCGATATCACGACTTTTATCTCGAAATTTCGACTTTTCAACTCAAAACTACGACTTTAATCTCGAGATTTCGACATTTCAACTCAATATTATAACTTTAATCTTGAAATTTCGACATTTTAACTCAACATTACGACTTAAATCTCGACTTTTTAACCCAAAATTACCAATTTGAATGTAAAATTTCGACCTTTCAACACGAAATTACAACTTCAAACAGAAATAAAAAAAATCTATGTTGACGAGTCATTGAAGAGTTAAATCAATATTGAGTTTCCTGTTCCTGATACTGGCCATCAGAAACGTAACTCGTGTCACTACTTTTGAAGGGTTTCAACAATTTTGAAAATCTATGATAGATACAAACTCTCTATTTCACTATTTTTCTTCCAGATTCGTTTTTTATGATGTGTTTGCAGTGTTCAAGATTATTCCCAGTGCATAAATATTAGTGTAGTCAAATTATGTCATGCAAAAAACTTACTATTCATAAAAAACTGATCTACACCAGATGGTGAAGTTGAATTCTAGTTTATGAATGAATAAGTTCAACATTACAGAAAAAAAATGTTCCTATGTCAAAACTAGTATTGACCACACTAATTTTACTTGGAGAAATTCAAATCTTATGATTGATTTAGTTCAAAGTCAAAAGAGGGTCATAAACTGATCCTTTTGATTTTTATTTTCAACTGAAAAAAAAAAATGGATCACACAAGTTCAGATATCAGCTGAAACCACAAACATTGCAAACCTTTACACAATCTTATCATTGTGCAAGGTACACCATGAATGTTTAAAATTATTTATGTTAATGTATCTATCTGTTAGAACAGCAGAATATGTACCCCTGTAATGGAATGTACTACTTTTACAACAACGTATTGAATAAAAACTGTGTCTCCTCCGACTCGTGGATGGGCGATATTTTGAAATTCTGTTATATTTTTAGGGGAGCTCGAGTACCAATTTACGAGGACGAAAGGGCAGTTTTTGTTGAATATTCACTACATTTTGTTTATAATATATTGATTACAATAAAAACTAGATATAAATGAGGATTTTTGTTTGACTTCTGATCCCAGTTTGGAAAGAGGGAATGTTAAATACTTCGATTACAGCAGGATTCCTACCAATGAAATTTTCAGTTGAGTTTAATATAAAATGAATACGAGAGAAAATTATTTTGTTAACTAATTTCAAAAACTTCAGATTTTTCCACTGGATTTTTGGTTCATGAAATCGTTCAGTTTGTTCCTTTGAAAAATAATTGATATAATTCAGAGCTAATGTAAATGTATTTAAAAAAATGTTCTTTCTACTTCTTTTAAACCAGCGATTTCAAAGAAATACTTCTCGATTATCTCATTTACCAACGTTTCAATGTCTGATAGAGAGTATGCTAACATCTTGTAGCAAGGATAAGAAAAATAAACAAGAATTATAAAAAATAACATTTATTATACAACATACATATAACAAAAAATTAATCAGTCTTTATGTAAATAAATAATGAGGAACATTCTATTTAAAAATACTGTAAAAATTGAGTAATTATTGTATAAAAGTTGTTAAATTTAATCAACTTCTTCAATGGTTGGTCCAGATCGTCCACTTCCAAATCCGCCTGCTTGCTGTCCACAACTTCCAGGCATTCCATTGGATGAATTTCCTCCATACTGACTGTTTTGTTGGCCTCCACTATAAAGTTTGGCCATGATGGGGCTGCACATCGATGTTAACTGCTTCTGCTTGTCTTCGTATTCTTCTTTCTCTGCCAAAGAGTTGCTATCCAGCCATTTCAGGCAACTTTCACATTCCCTTTCAATAGTAGACTTGTCTTCCGAAGACAATTTGTCTCCACAATCCT
>WOGO01002087.1:0-15676 GCA_015342085.1 Leptinotarsa defecta | reverse complement strand
GCGATATAGCGGCAAAAAATACTGGCTATCTGAGTGTAATTTCAATATCGCCTTTGTTCCAACGATAGTGAAAAGAGTGTGAAATTTAAGTGATAAAAATAATTTAAAATTGACGCCTGATAAGATCACCAGTAATATTGCAAGATTTGGGGCAAAGATATAAATAATAATAATGGTCATCGTTTGTTTGGAAGTGGTTGGCCATTTTTTATGGGAAATTTCACTAGTTCGAACTTCCATTGTCTGATATGATATAATATGACCTGAAATCTCTGATAGAACAAATGAAATGAAATAATTGA
This sequence comes from Leptinotarsa defecta, assembly GCA_015342085.1. Lineage (NCBI taxonomy): Eukaryota > Metazoa > Arthropoda > Insecta > Coleoptera > Chrysomelidae > Leptinotarsa > Leptinotarsa defecta. The sequence continues at coordinate 15,374 of WOGO01002087.1, read as the reverse complement.
AATGATTAGCTGAAAATAACAATTATATGGAACAATAAATAAAAGAATGTAAATGAGCAGCAAATCGGAAATAGCAGAGCATGTTTGGACTCATCAACATGACATCAAATGGTTCCAAGCTGAGATCATCCTCAGGGAGCAACAACGGTTTGAGAGAAAGTTCAAAGAAGCTGCGTGGAGATAAGCTAGCGTAGAGATATCCAAACTTTAATGGTCTGATATGACATAATATGATCTGAAATGTCTGAAAGAACATATGAAATGGAAGAATTGAAATGATTAGCTGAAAATGACAATTATATTGAGCAATAAATACAAAAGAATGAAAATGAGCAGGAAATCGGGAATAGCAGAGCATGTCTGGACTCATCAACATGACATCAAGTGGTCCCAAGCTGAGATCAACCTCAGCAACAACGGTTCGAGAGAAAGTTCAAAGAAGCTGCGTAGAGATAAGCTAGCCTAGAGATACGCAAACTTTAATGGTCTAATATGATATAATATGATCTGAAATCTCTGAAAGAATAAATGAAATGAAAGAATTTAAATGATTAGTTGGAAATAACAATTATATTGAGCAATAAATACAAAAGAATGAAAATAAGCAGCAAATCGGGAATAGCAGAGCATGCTTGGACTCATCAACATGACAATAAGTGGTCCCAAGCTGACATCATCTTTTTTGAGAGAAAGTTCAAAGAAGCTGCATAGAGATAAGCTAGCGTACAGATACGCAAACTTTAATGGAGCGTAAATACGGCAATTCCCTCTGAATCAGTGAAGCGGAGGGAGGAAAAAGTGTATAGGTGAAAGCGTTCGAACGATCTATCGAATATATAAATACTAACCATCGGATTGTCGTGAAGTAACTTGGTTTGGAATCTTTTTAATTTTGATTTCATTTTTATTTGTTTAATTTTATTTTTTTTTTACTATTTTGATTCATTGTATCAATTGCTCAATACAATTATATTTAGCTATTCATTTTAATTGTAGTGTGAACCGTAGACTCAGAATGGACCAGCCTCTCCGCAGAGTGAAAAGAAAAATCAAGACTGAAAAAACATAAAAAACTATTATGATAACAACCTTTTTCATTCCATACCCTTCAAATATGACTTCTCAAAAAAATGGCTTCAAAAGTTTTGTCCATTTACCTGAGTGATATATCAATAAATGCTCATTCAATTAAATCGAAATGAGTTCCATTTTAATCAGTACACTTTGGTCAATGTAGTCTAATCAACAAATTCAAAAACATGAAAAATAGAGATAAAGGTCCTGAAAATATGAGCGATAGCTCATTCGATTCGGAATCACGTCTAGAAGAATGTTTTTGAAGGATTTTGGTGCAAGTGAGAAATTGCAATTGTTATTAACAAAATAAGATTAAAAAAATATATTCAGTTTTTCGTTAATAGCTCAATAGCCCTAATTGTTGATTTATAAAGGTAATTTTCTTTTTTTAAAGTGGAATATCTAGGTACGTATAAATTATTTCAACTTGATATAGGCGCTGTTGTCAATATGTGAATTAGAAACAAATGCCTTTAAAAATTAAAACCCAACATTTGAAACATCGATTTGAATACTTTTCGAAGTGAATTTTAAAAACTCATGAATTAAACTCAACTTTATTTTGTTCAAACTTGCATTTGCTGTAATAACCCAAATTGAGGAACATTACCCATTGGAGCACTCACCAAGAAGTGCCTGGAAAAAAGCTGATATCATAAACTGTCTGCCTCAAAAATATTTACCATAAGAAAATTATATGTAAAAAGTCCAATTACTCAATATTGCAAGGGAACATATACCTCAGTTTAAGAAATATTTTACAAACAAAATAGCTCGTGAGAGGAACATAGTAGTACACCGCCACCCCCCTTACTAAAGTGGCGAGGGAAAACTACTGCAATGAAAAATGTCATACTCGAGTCATGGAAAAAATGCATTAGACATACAATAAGAGGAGAAGACAAAATGTGGGATCTTGACACTAAAATGAACATTGTAATTGAACCATTGATTATTACCTTCAATAATAGCGATCGCGATAGTTGCTTATCATCCGACAAGTTTCCTTCAGAGGATAATGAAAAATACAATACTGTAATTTTAAACTTTTTGCGGTGGTTGTGGTTTATGTGATTCTTTCTTTTTGCGGTTATTTGTAGAATTCTACAAAAAATCAAGATAAACCACTTAGGGTCAATTTTACATAAATTATATAGAAACTTTTGCTGAAACGACATTCTTGATTTTTTTGTGAAATGCTGCCAATAATCGTATAAACCATATGATTAATCGAAATGTGAAAATTGGAATTTTGGTCTGAAAACTTGAATTCATGCCTTATTTTTGATTATAAACATCACTCATCATTTTACAAAACTTTGTGTGAAATAACAATGGTATCTACTTTTCTCATGAAACACTTTCACGTTTCATTACTTGTACATCCGATCTCGATCCTATTTCCAAAAGATGCAATTTTTTTATAAGAATGACGTTTTATCATGAAATTAATAATACAGAGACAATATTACTTCTTTTTTCTCTGCATTCAATAATAAATTATTGTTATTGAAGTAATATGATATTCAAATTACTATTCTACTATTTTGTATCTGGTGTAGATATTACTTGTGAAAAGTCATCTGCACGAATGGTAACTACTGATATGATATCATTTACATAGAGGATACACAGCAGAGGTACCATACTTTGATTCAGAAACTCAAAGTTGACTATAAATTTCATTCATTCTATTGACTCTTATTGACAGAAATTGTTTTCTACTTTCAAGAAATGGAGTCATCCAACTGCAAAGAACCCCTCTTACACCATACATTTTTAATTTTGCATTTTTTATGATCAACACAGTTATATTAAAATATGTTTTTTCCATTAATCAGCTATCTCTCCCCTACGAACGACAACTCTCATAAGTCGAAACTTGTGCGAGCTAAGGACTAACGAGGTCTTACCTTTTAACGTATGATTTCTAACACGGGTTGGACGATAGCAAGTGAAAATCTAGCGTTCAGCTTGGGGCTTGAACCATCCACTCACAAATCGGCTGACTGACTGAGTGAACAAAGCACCCACGTCGAACCGCCCGGCTACCGACCGACCGGCTACTAAAATCACAAAAAATCACGGCTGGGCTTTTCCCTCCATTAACATATCCCAGAATTTTATTTAATATTGAAAATATTGCCGTATTTGTTGTTTTTTTTTAATCCATGGTGCATTTGACCTGAAATGAATTGTTTATTTAAAAACGAACAGAAGCGTTCAAAAAAAGCATATTCTCATACTTTAGAAAGTTCACAAGCTACCAAATAGGGCAATAATTTTCCATTGATGTTGGTTACTTTTTTTTGAAAATAAGTATGACTTTTCCGGAACTAATTTAATTAATTATTTAATTACTACAATTACTGATAACTCTTTTGAATATGAATATAAAAGGTATTTCAAACCTAAATATTATCCCCCTTTCAATTTCTAACTGAAACACTTCTGCTACATTGAGTAACAGAATTTGTATTCTACTTTTCGAATTGATTGGTGTTGCATAGTTTGACACCTCGATAAATTCATTATATTATCATATATAATGTCAAACCTTCAGATATTGAGTAACTTTTTCTAATTTCAGAGACACAGATAACATTGAAAACAACATCTGGACAGGCCTGAAGGTGTGCTGCTATTTTTTCCTTATAATATCAGTCTTGGCATTTCCAAATGGACCCTTCATCCGCCCCCACCCAGCAGTATGGCGAGTGGTATTTGGCTTGAGTGTGATCTACTTATTGGTTTGCCTCTTTGTACTTTTTCAAGACTACAAGACAGTCAGGAACGTTCTTTTTTGGATGGACCCTTCATTGAAAAACTTCAGTATAGATTTGGATAAGGAATATGGTGTTAACTGTTCGGACATAACAGTTGAAAGGATCTGGAGCCATGTCGATGTTTTTGCTGTGGGTCATTTTTTTGGATGGATGTTCAAAGCTGTTCTTATTAGACACATGGGTATTCTTTGGGCAATAAGTTGTATGTGGGAAATCACAGAACTAGCTTTTGCCCACTTGTTACCAAACTTCATTGAATGCTGGTGGGACGCACTCATTTTAGATGTCTTGATATGCAACGGTTGTGGAATTTGGTGTGGAATGTTCTTATGCAAAAAACTTGAAATGCGTGAATATAAATGGGTTAGCATAAAAGATATCCATAGTACAAAGGGAAAAATCAAACGAGCCATGTTACAATTTACCCCTGAGAGCTGGACTTCTGTTAGATGGTTAGACCCAAAGTGTTCCTATATGAGAATATTTGCATTGTGTCAGTTGGTTGTATTTTGGCAAGTGATCGAACTCAACACATTTTTTATCAAGCATGTATTTGAATTGCCACCTTCTCATTACTTGGTCACAGGACGGTTGATTTTGGTAGGGGTTATAGTAGCTCCATCTGTGAGACAGTACTACTGCTACGTAACAGACACTTCATGTAAACGAGTAGGTACCCAGTGTTGGGTGTTTGGTTGTATAATGGTATGTGAGGCATTGATTTGTATAAAACACGGACAGTCACTGTTTGAGAGGACGCAAGTGGTTAATTTAATTATTTGGATGTTCATTATGTTTATAGTATCAGTTGGTTGTGTGATTGGTTGTGTTTTGTATAATAAATACATACCAGAATATTTTGAAAGGAACCCTTCAAAGATGAAGGTTTTTAGCAAAATGCAAAATAAGAATGGATTTGGAGTGAAAAATGAATGAAATATATGATAGACATGAACCTTGGGGACTGATATGTTAAATTTTTAATGACTTCAACTGGATTGAGGATCAATTTAAATTTCTTGTACTCGTACTTTATACATATTTTCATGACAAAATTATTAGGCGATATTTCTTTTCAATTCTGGTGTTATGATATTTTCCTGATCTGTCACTTAAAAATCTCATTTTATCAATATCTAAAAAGTTTCCATCGATTGATATTCACACTTGTTCTAGTCCCTTTAGCAAGCCATATGAACTAATGATTTGTTTATTATTGTTGATATATTTTTGGAAACTTTATGAGATTGCACAGTTACACACCTATACCCCCATCAGATAGGATTATGTTATTTCTATAAAAAAAATATTAAGGCATTCACTTGGTGCATATATTGATGACTTCAATGGTTCAGGCCATTGTATTTAGTCAGGAAGAGCAAAGTTATTGACAAAGTTGACCTATCTGCTGGGAGTTATGTAATTTGTGATAAATGAGAGTTATTTGTTACTTATTACTAGATCATTTTTCACATTTGTAAATATAGATTAACAATTGATGTTACCAAAGATTACAATAAATCTTCCAATAGATGATGTGTTTTATTGTTGTGATTTGTTCAAGTATGTGTTCAATCTACAGATGAACTTATATTTTTGCTACCTGATTAGTTCTCAATTCATTTTACAACTACTGTGAGTTCAACCCTAAATCAATATAAACATGTTGTGAATGAGAAATGGAAAAATCTTACCAGATAGTCTTCTGATAACAGGTCAATTTCATTGTAAACTTCAGAAAGTGTTGCTTAGTAAGTATAGCAACATACTCTACTCTCAACAACTAATAGTTTTTGGTTAATAAGTACTTTATACCCTTTGAGAATTGATTCTGTCACTTATTTGAATGGGTTAAACAACTATTATCCTCATAAGAATGATAACCTGCAAAAGTCGAGATTTGTGCGAGCTGAAGATTAACAAGGATTTTATATTTCAACATGTGATTTCTAGTGTGAAACAGATGATACACAGTTGACATCGTCTCAGAGAATTATAGAATTGTCTGCTGAATAAATTTGCAAATTGAAATATAGTATCAATTTTACTCTTGAAAAGAATGCTAGGTCGAAGCCCATATCTTTTCTGCGAGTATGTTGGCATTATCGTAGGGTGGGTGATCACTGGATCCGAAAATCGAGCGCACTGAGAATAAGATATAGCGTACTATGAACGACAACCTTCTAAATTTCGACGATGGTTTCTGCCAACTTTCGGTTATCAACAAGCGAGTGTATGGACAAAACATCGTTCCGTCCAGAATTCCTACAATCAGGATAATTATTTCAACAAATTGTTTTTGCTATTTTATCCGTTATTCCGCTCGTTTTAAGAGGATAACCGGAACTACTAATATCGTCTTACTAAGATGAGCGGGAAGGACTACCTACGTCAGGCTTATTGGTACCAGCCTGAAGGTGGAGAATGAAGAGTTCAAATGAATTTGTCATTTTCCGCAACGGATTCAATATCCCCTGCAAATAGGCAACTCCAGTTTTCGTCAATACAGTAGGAGTGCCGAAGCAAATAGGCAACTCCAGTTTTCGTCAATACAGTAGGAGTGCCGAAGGTGGTAATATAACAGACAAATCCATAATATTTTTATTTTAAACATGGACTAAACACTTATAGAAATTGACAAATACATATTTCATAATATAACATGAAACATAATAAAAATTTTAATTTTAAATACAAACACGAGTACACGTGTTCCTATACATTCATCTAAGAAGGACCATAAAAAAAAACCAGAGGGGAAGGGAATCCAAATTTTCCTAACCCCACCAGCAAAATTTCCCAACTTACGAAAAAATGAAAGCCGAGGGATTACTTATTACTATAATATATTAATTTTCTTACTTAGCTATCCAAAGATTGGGTAAATGCTTATGCCCTTTAGGGTATGCACAAACAAAAATTATTGGTAATTATAAAAATAATAATGTGTTAGGAATTAAAAGGTAAGCCCTCGTTAATCATTAGCTCTCACAAGTTTCGACTTTTGAGGGTTGTCGTTCGTAGGGGGCGACAGCTGGTTAACGGAAAAACAGATTTTAAACAGAAAACAGATATATGTAATGTGACACAATGACCCATTATTCCCTGCATCTCAATAGAATATTCCAGGGTACTTTATTTCTTTCAAGCAAGAAAGTTGTTCGATTATTCGCCATGATCAGGGTCTATCTAAGAGAGTATAATTATACTATTTTACAATCGATTTCCAATTTCAGCTTTGGAATTCTTTGTTTTTGAATTACATACTTCATTCCGACAAAATCTTCTCTTCAATTAAGGGTACTTTTTGAAAATAATTACGAAGTTGGGACAATAGCTATATCGATGACATGTAGCAGATTTTTTTAAACTAATTACACAGGAAACTGTATATGTAAATGAATCTGCATTATTGTACTGTTAAACGCAGTAATGTTTCATAATAATTCTCGTTGGTTATTTTTCCAACAATCGAATTTTGTAAATTTATGAGCAATGCAATCTGACAGTCTGCTAGTGATGGAAACAAAAAGCACTGCTTCTGAAAGGTGACATAGAGAATGTACAGGTATAACAACATTTAAACAAACATCTTGTCAACGTTTTGCTACCTTCACACCCTGTGGCTTTGGCGCTTTGCTCCGAATACTCAAACTTCTAGTTTGCTTCTAAAAGAACAATAAATCAGCTTTAGTATTGTTCGGATTAATTTCCGAGGACATACAGAGAATGATATAAAGAAATAGCTAGAAAATAAAAGAAAAAAAAGCGAGCATACTTTCAAGCAGCAGTTATTGGAAAAAATATTCAGATATCATTATTGTAATTGTTCTGATCCAGTTCGTCTTATCATCCAGGTATCTCTATATGTACTGACATGGTTTTCTTTATCAATTACTATTTTTTTTTTAATGAAATGATAATAATATCTTTATTCGTCTTGAGAAACACAAGGTTTATAGACATGATAATGAACTTAAAAAATTTATAACAATACGTCGATTATTGATTTTTTTTGCTATAAAAAAGTTTTAATAAACACAAAATATTGAATTTTTAAAACTTTTATGATGTGATCTTATCAAGTACGCCGATAAAATATTGTTAATTAATTACCTAGCTTCTATCGTATAACTAAGATATCTAACGTTTTTCAGGTCTGTTATGTTTGTTTTTTATATTTATCAAGGTTTGAGGTGGAATTGTTTTCTAATGAATATTTCTGAAATTTGAAATCGTTCCTGAGTTTTAACTGGAATATCTGCAGATTATTGAATTAGAAACATAATTTACAATCAGTATACATATTGGTGATGAATCAAAGTTTTGATTTCATTTACTTTTTGGGCTAGTAAATGATCACTATGAAGCTGTGAGTTATGTTCAACTGAGGAGAGAAGTGCCTCTGTGTATAGTGAACTTAGAAATATATCCGGAATATAAAGTTCTTAACAAAACATACAGTGTCGCAATAGTTATTGACGAGAAAATCCAACGTTTGATTTAAAAAAAACGAATGTTAGAAGTTTGAAACTCGTATAATGACCAATGCTTGGAAATACCATATTTTTATTATAATAAACGTTGGTTAGGTTAGGTTAGGTTGAGTTAGGTTAGGTTAGGTTAGGTATATCGTCGCCTTAATTAGCAAAGCTCTTAACTCCCTATTATACCCGAAATAATATTATGTTGCCATCTGTTAGTGCGAAACCCAAGTAACCGCCTGTCCTAAAACGGTTTTCTACAATCTTTCAATTCAGTCACAATTTCCATATTAGAAAATTGTGTAACTCCACAGACATAAAATGAGGTAGGCATGTCTTGTAACTCCGTCCTAAGTGGCCATTTCAAGCGTGTTTGTTGTACCTAACGGATCTGAGTCGATTTGATTGTGTTGATAGTTCAAAAATAGGTGTGCAACTGGTTGAAAAGGGCGTTTAACGGTAAGTATGTAATCTATTGATATTAGTTCAAGTATCTGAGAAGATTTGAAATCTTTAATAAACCCACAAATAAGCCGTGAAAAGAGAATTGGAGTTAGGAGATATTTTCGTATCACTGTGGATGCCCAGAGAACTCAATTAATTGTAGAACATCTGTTAACTCCTTGTGAATACTTTCCTTAGATATCATTTTTCAAACCAACCAACCAATCGTAACTATTCTTTCAGATGTCGCGGTCCAAAAAAAATCTAGATATGGTTTTGAGTACAACAAAGGAAAAACAAATGCAAACAGATGAAAATCAAAATATATCTGGACGTAATGAAGAAGAAAATGAAATCAGCATGAGTGGCCCTGAAACATGGTCTGTTGAGCAGTTTATTGAAAATACACCTATTATATTCCTATCCAATAATGAAGCTATTGACGGAAGTGATTTTCAACCCAATGAAATCACATTAGATAATAACATAGTTTTAGAGGATCTGACAAATTTGCCACATATCTTTCAAGCAGATATCATCAAAGATGTCGGGGAAACGGCTTCAACGTCACAAAAAATTAACATTGAAATCCAAGAAAGTAACGAAACAGATATAGAAAGTATTAGTGAAGATGAATATTCACCCAAACGACTTGTGTCATACTCTGACTCCGATTTGTCAAGTAATGATGGTAGAATGAAAATAAAAAAGAGATGTCAAGTCAATGAAACGGATTGGAAGGTGGAAATCAACAGACAGAAGCGTGAAAGAGGAGAAATGTATTATGGCAAACAGAAAGTTAATGATAAGTGGATATATGATATATTACTCGAAAGAGAAAAGGTAGAAAACGGGAAGATGCATCCCGTCGTTCTAATTCGCTGCAGTATCACCTGTCCAACAAAGGTAACTCTGTGAGAGTTTGTAAGACCATGTTCTGTAACACTTTGGCTCTAGGCAAGTTTAGTGCTCTGCATTGGAAGAAAACAACTCTAAATAGGACAGTGAATACTAAAGACGAGAATAAGGCTAAATCTGTTAGGAAAAGTGGAGAAATTATACAGCTTGGTGAATTCGTCATGGCTTTGCCAAAATTGTAAACACACTACCACAGGAAACCCTATTTATACAGAAGCGCATCTGAAGCGTTTCCGCTAAATCGCAAGCTTGGCTTGTATATTGTCAACCTCACATTAGTCATTTGTGTAAGTGAGGTTAGGTCTTAGAACAGTAACAATAATACACTCAACTATTAACAACTAAAGATGGCTAGCTACCGAGGTGGAAGTGTTTGTGCCTATCGAGGATGCGACTCTAAGTCAAGAAATAGGACGACGTCTCTCTTTAGATTTCCTAAAGATATTGAAAGGTACGGTTTATTATCACATGGATGAATGCATTTTTGAATAACGTTTCACCTGAATACTTATGAATAAACTATTTTTAGAGCCAAATATTGGTTGAGAGCTTGCAATCGAGAAGATTTATTGGGCAAATCATCAGAAGCTCTTTATGGCCATTATCGTTTGTGTGAACTTCATTTTGAGAGTAACATGTTTTTGAATAAATCCCAATTGAAGAAATATTTCATTCCTCAAGCAGTCCCAACAGTTTTTGCCCATAACTTCAAACGAAAAGCTGGTGTTCTAGAAGAAGGAGCTGTTAAGCCTGTGAAAGTTAATATTTTATCAGGTAAGAACTTCATACATTCAAATCTCTTTCACGAAATTATTACATAAAAAATCAGAAAACTGGTTTTGTCAATCTGTAATAATAGATTGATTTCAGCTGTTAGATTACGAGTCTTTAGTACTGAACTTGCAAATATTGTTGTTTAATAGATATAGAAATTGCAAAGTTTGTCTAATACTTGGGATTGTAGGAAATCATACGTCACATGAAATCATACCAGCATATCTGTTCGAACGCAAAAATTCCCTTCGCAAAATTGATCAATATTCAACTGGGAGGCACTGAATGGGAGACGTTTTTATAAATTAGACCAAAATAGTAACTGTTTTCCATACCTATCATTTGAAAATAACTCTGATTTTCAGACATTCAAATAGTTCCACCAACTTCGTATTTGAATCAACCATCCACATCAGGGCAACTATCCGTAGGCTGTGGAACCTTTGAAATGGAAGAATCGCCATGCTCAAATATGTCAGGTAAAAATGCGATATCAAAGGGTCGTTTATTGCGATTCACGAAAATTGTAAAAATTTACAATTCATTCATAGGATGTTTTTTGCAGAGAATCTACTTATAAAAGTTGATGAGCCAGAGGAAACTCCTAGCTGCATGATGTCCCCTTCTGCAATGACTCAAACTTCAGCTTCTTTGTGTTCACAGACTCCACGGAAGCAGAAACTCAGACAGACATTGAAGAACATGAAGAAGAAAAATGCTGCCAGAGAAGCTTTGGATACAAAGAAAAAGTTCTCTCTTGATGATTTTGACAAAATTTGTGACCAATTTCTATCTCAAAATCTTGCTGATATTGTGAAAATACAGGCTAGGCTGGAGTCAACGAAGGCAAAGGGAAGGAGATATACTGCAGAGTATAAGCAGTTTGCCCTCACACTTTATTTCCTGGGTCCAAGAGCATACAATTTTTTTACAAAAAGTTAACATTTACCATGTAAACGTTCATTGCAATATATCACTCAGAAAGTTGTTATAGAGGAATGCATACCAAAGTTAACAAATATAGGTTTCATTATTGGTGCTTTTGTGATATGGGTTCAAATTTCATAAAATTGTCAAAAAAACTTGGAGTCACACCAGATAATCCAGTATTTATGGTAGGAGATAAACAAATTTTATATTTATTTGATACACCTCATGTACTCAAAGCAACTCGAAATAATCTCTTGAAAAATATCATCGAATTTGATGGAAACAGAACTTCTTGGTCACATATAAAGTATTTTTACGAACAAGACAAAAAATTGGCCTTTAGGTGTGCTCCTAAACTCAAGGACTCTCATATCAGTCCTACAAACTTCGAGAAGATGAAAGTTAAATTAGCAACACAAATAATCAGTAACACAGTTGCCAGTGGCATGAACACTTACGTGAGTCTAGGTGGGCTACCTCCCAATGCAATATATACTGCTGAATTCATTGAAAAAATTAATAATTTGTTTGATATATTGAATGCATCGGTGAAGAATTCTCCAAATAGATTCAATAATGTATTTGAGGGTGATAAATACCAAAATGAATTTTTGGAGGATATGATCATGTTCTTGAAAAAACTGAAAGTATTCAATCAAGAGGGGAAAGAAATAACTTCAAATGTTAAATTCATAATTTGCTGGTTGATAACAATTAATGGTATGAAGCAATTATGGGAAATACTGAAGGGTGATGGGTTTAAATATTTGAAAACCAGACGTGTGAACCAAGATTCTGTGGAAAACTTTTTTGGAAGTATTCGTCAGCAAGGTGGCAACAGTATTAACCCAACACCGGTTCAATTCATACGAGCTTTCAAAAAACTTTTCTGCCAAAGTTACTTCAATAGTGGTAATGCAAATTGTATTGACGATTTCGATGTCCTGCTTACTGATTTAAAACAATTGGATATCAATACCCGCATTGTAGATAATGTAGAACAATCCACTGAAGGTGCTCTTGCAGTGGGGGATTATAGCTATAAAAATGAAGAATTGCCAGTACAAAATTCATTCACATATGTTTGCGGTTATATAATAAAGAAAGCATTAAATGTTCACAGCTGTCAGGTATGTATAAAATTTTCCAAAGATTCGGAAGATTTTGATATGGCAAAATTATTTACACATTTGAAGGCCTATGACAACAATAAGAGTTTATATGGAGGTCTAAGAAGACCGAATGAAAAATTCATTGAGTATATATATAATTTGGAAAAGATTTTTGTCAACATGTTTGATGAAGTTTGTAAGGGGAATAGAATATCCCATATTTACTATGATAAAATGTTCCGTTTTTTGAGGTTCTGATGTTTTTGTGCTGAGAAATTTCATTAATATCAGATAAAGTATGAACAGAGTAGTTAAAAACGTTCGTTCCTGCAAAATTAAGTTGATAAAAAATCTGAACATTAAAATAGGTAGGCCTACATCACTTCAGTGGTATTTTCCACTCATACCAAAATAAGAGGTGATTGTTGTTCATATCTACTTCACGTACTGTTAATAAACGTGCAAAAAGAGTTTATTTACTAAAGAATAATGAATGTAGACTGCTAATCAACAAAGAAGCCTCAAGACCAATTTGGTAAAAGAACTTTATGTTCTGGAATATTTAGACCTTCCTAGGGCCGTATCTTCAAATTAAATTGAAACTGTCCAAATTTCACTTCAGAAGCAGAAATGCTAAGATTAAAAAGTTCACAAAGGTGTATCACTTGAAATGTATATCAACCGACAGTTTGAATTTACCGCCTAGAAATGACAATATACAAGCCAAGCTTTAAATCAAGGTAACGAAAAATTGACCCCAAAAGATCAAAGTGCCGCCGTTCAAGTTGCGCTTCTGTATAGATAGGGTGTTCTGTGACACTACTGTAGAAAAACCACTAAAAAGCAGTAACTTGAGTCGAACTGGAGATCTAAAACAGAGTTATATCGCTTTTACAAAAATGAGTGGTGCTCTAGTAAAAATGTTCAACCACTATCCGTTGCATTATTCAATAATATTATGGATTGTCAAAACATAGCATTATATAAACCAAAGAAAGACAAATGTGCATGTCTGTGCGGCATACGAAACTGGAAATACTGACCAAAGTAGGTATGATGTCCATCAATTGAAAAAGGAAGAAGCTAGACGAGAAAAAGAATCTGATAAAAATCAAAAGAGTGTCCCAGTTTACACTATGGATTTACAAGCTGTTTTACAGAGTCCAAAATCGAATGTATCTCTTCTTTATTACAAAACTAAATTATCAATTCACAATATGTCAATTTATGAGTTAAACTCTAAGGATGCCCACTGTTTTTTGTGGAATGAAACAGAGGGTGGACTGAATGCGGAAGAATTTGCTACAATTGTTAGCAAATATTTTACAGAAATAACGATAGCAAATCTGGGAGATGAAAGAACTATAATAATGTACAGTGATGGGTGCACCTACCAAAATAGAAATTGCACCATGGGTAACGCACTATTGAACTGTGCAATGGAAAACAAAATTACAATCATTCAGAAATTTCTGGAAACAGGACATACCCAGATGGAGGCGGATTCTGTTCATTCATCGATCGAAAGAAAAATAAGGAACAGGAACATAAATGTGCCAGCTGACTACATCAAAATTTGTCAGGATGCAAGGAGGAATCCAACGTCGTATACTGTACACTATCTAAGTCACGAAAATTTCAAATCGTTTGATACTGTTGCATTTTTGTCTTCAATTCGACTTGGAAAAAAGAAGGGCGATCCCAAAGTAACAGATCTTAGAGCAATAAAATATGTGATGACCGGTGAAGTTTTCTACAAACTAAGATTTTCCGATTAGTGGAGTCTATTGCCTCAAAGAAGAAACAACGCATCATCAAAAGTTCATGATTCGTTACCTTGTCTGCACTTAGAAAGATTGAAAATAACCGATCGGAAATATAACGATCTTCAGGAACAAAAAAAAATATTGCCTCGGGACCATCATCACTTTTATGACAGTTTACCACACTGATGATAATAAAAATTATAACTGATTTGATAATTCTGTATTGTAAAGTTTCTGAATATTTTCGAAATAAAGCTGTTATAACTGCTCAGATAATTTACTTCATGTGGTTAACAAATCTGGTAACTCCATATACCCTAGCCTTCATATCAAACAGAAAATCGCCTAACTCCTTAATAATTGTTTTATATCTAAAATATTCACTAGGGAGTCCAAACTAAGTATAGTAAAAACAAAATTGTTTTGCCACAGTTACCCCCCTTCGCCCTAATGAACATTCAAGAAAGAAAGCACCATTGACCAAATTTGTTCAAGTATAAGGTTTTCCTGAAAGAAAAAAAAACATTAAAACAATACTCATGTAATACAACAAATATTCCTGTATCCTCGAATACAACTGCAAGAAAAATTTTTCATCCAAACTTGGACCAGTGATGAAATTCAAAACACGTCCCAGCTATATTACCTTCGTAAAAATGTGAACAAGAAATATCAAAAATAATTTCTCACATCTAGTCCTGACTACATGATAAATATTGGAGTAGATACTGAAATAATTTTTAAAATGTCAGAGAATTCAACTGCATGATCCTCACTTTTTAAAAATTTGCTATGATCAAGAGGTAATGAAAATCAACTCTGCATAACCATTCAAGCAAGAAAACACCATTGACCAAAATGGTTCTAGTATAAGGTTTACCCAATAGGGAAAAAAACAATAAAACAATGCTCATGTAATACAACAAATATATCGATAGAAAATTATGAAGTACCAATTGAAGAAAGCAACCATTCTGAAATAATCGCTTGCAAAATAGGTTTACAGTGTAGTAAAAAGTTAGGAATTCAAATAACGTTTTCCATATATTATTCAGTTTTTCATATACTCTTCACAAATATATA
>WOGO01002085.1:0-16534 GCA_015342085.1 Leptinotarsa defecta | reverse complement strand
ACTAGGCTGGGAATATCAGTACTGTTGTTCGCATGGTGACTTTATGTTGACTCTATATAACAACCACTGAAGAAATCTGTTAATTAACAAAGCCTGAATAAAAAATATATCAGATATAAACTGTTTCTCCTGTCACTGAGTTACTTGATTCTAGTACAACAGCTTTCATAGGTTATGAAATAAAACACAAAATTTGCAGTATGGTATAATTAATCAATAAGCTAGTATTATCAAATAATACTTTTTTTATTATCAGATCACTTCTGTTGCATTTGGCGGAGCAAATTTGGATGAGCTTTGGGTCACCAGCGCAAATTTCAAGGAATTGTCCCCCGGACAGAAAGGAGGGTCGTTATTCAAGGTTACAGGAATCAATGCTAGGGGCTTGCCAGCTGATGAGGCTATTCTGTGAGATTAATTCGTAGAGATGTTATTGTGAAGGCGGTGGCGGAATACAGAGTTACATGTTATGTAATTGATAAAAAAAGGTGTTTGCATGTATTAAACTAGGTCAATAAGTGGCAAAATAGAATACAAGAAAAAATCACCTCATAAGAGTACGGAAAAATGGAATCTTGTTGCCTGTTGCTTGTAACTTACCAATAAAATTCAATACCTGAATCTTACGCGATGGTAAATGACTGAAAAAATATTTTTTATCCAAGTCAATATGTCGTTATCCAATACTATAGTTGAGGTGCAAGAGGCATATAGGATAAAAAAGTAATTGTGGACTGGGCCTGATTGATTATACATTCATAAAATTTTGTTCTGTGTGGACATGAACTGAAAATGTATTCATACTTTTTTGCAGAAAAGCCAAAACTAGAAATGGTTAAACAGTACTAAAGTTAGGTTAGGCGCAATTGTCAGAAGATGAAATTTTTTCGTTCGGCTAATTTTCTATAGCTTGTGCCTGTATTTCATAGTCGAGTATATCATAAAACTCATTGCTTGTTGCTTGTAACTATTGCATTACGACACGACTTCAATGTATGAATCATAATCTTCAAGAAGGAGATGAAGCGGTACGAATACAAATATATCATGTGAAATTAAATTTGGTATTTATTTTTGAAGTTGTCACCTAAAGGTTTGAATTGACGAAGCCAAAATATTGTAAATCCAGAATTACAAAGATTAAGTTCTCTGTCGATCACATAGATGGCGTCTTCGTGAGGGGAGATGTTATCGCCGTTGTTTACTCAGATTTGTTCTTTATGGACGGTTGGGTTCTCTCCCGGATAAGGTTCTTTTTCCTCCCAGGAAAAAGAACCTTATCCGGGAGAGAAATCGACTCGAACGAGTTTATCAGCGGATTCTCCACCCTGGAGACAAGGCTGCGGCCAGCAGAATGGCCAACCAGGTTAAACAGGACATCACTGACTATAGAAACGAGAGGTGGAGCGAGTGTTTGGAATCGCTCGAACCTGGGGATGATGAGCTCTGGCGAGTCATCCGCAGGCTCGGGAAGGTGGAAACTGCTCCTCCTCCTCCTCTTCACGGACAGCGCGGCATCTGCTACTCCCCACAGAGAAGGCGTTGGCCTTTGTAAACACAATGGAGAGTCAATTCCTACTTAACGTTGATCCAGATGATGATATTGACCATGATATCCGGCTGGAACACCGGGTTCGGCGCATCCTTAGAGAAAATGATGACGACGTGATCCGTCCAGCTTCGGAGGAAGAACTGAGGAGGTACATTAGAGCTTCCAAACCTAAGGAGTTTACGGGAATTGATTCAATCAACAATATGTTGTTGAAGCAGCTCCCGGAGAACTTCATCAGATACCTGCTGGATATAATCAACGGCTCAATCACCCTCAGATACTTCCCCCGAAGATGGAAGCATGCCGTAGTCGTCATGATTCTGAAACAGGGCCAGAACCCGCTGTTTCCCCAAAATCATCGGCTGATTGGCCTGCTTTGCCCAACGGCTATGTTGGCTGAACGTGTTGTGATGAAAAGGCTAACAGAAGAAGTTGAAGACCGGAATGTTCTGCCTGATGAACATTTTGGCTTCAGGAGGGCACACTCCACCGAATTGCAGGCCCCAAGAATAGTCGAAAATTCCATCTCAGAGCTTAACAACAGGAAGACAGTTCATCTAGTACTTCTGGACATTTCGAAAGTCTTCGACCGAGTGTGGCCTGCTACACAAAATGCTCGATTTCGGCCTAATCCGATGGATTAGGTTCTTTCTGAAAGGCAGAACATTTCAGGTCCGAGTTGAAGGAACCTGGTCTCCTGTCACGGAAATCCAGGCTGGAGTGCCTCAAGAAGCTGTGCTTCTTGAGGCACTCTGATTAACAGAAACTCAAAGCTCAATCTTAAAAATAAAATTCTACTATACAATACGATGTTCAAGTCTGTCATCATGTATGCTACAGGCGGCTGGAGACAAACCGCTGCGTAAAATTTTTACATTTTGGAAATACTGAAAAAAAAACTTCTTAAGATGCTGGTGAATGCTCCATGGTTCGTTCGGAATGAAGCCTCCGCAGAGATTTGAAGCTGTTAACTATACGGTCGAGGATTCAGTCGAGGAATCAGAGAGTTTTCGAGTCAGCGAAAACTCATGACAACCTATTAGTTAGGGAAACTGTAGATTATACTATAGACGACCCCTCTCGATACAGGAGACCCGTCGCTCGATTGAGTGAAGGTCCCACGACGTCTATTAAAATGAACAATGTGTTCATCAAATACCCCAGTCAGGAAGGGGTTCACAAGGCCAGGACGGCATAGAGGTCATTGATCTTTATATCGTCACTAAAAACACCTTCAGTTATGAATCACTCGCCCTCCTGACGAAAAACAGTTGAAAGGGTAAGGGAAAAAAATTCCAACCTGACTAAAATGAAGATGACCAATGAGTGCATCAATCATAATCTCGCAGAACTCATCTGAATGTCTGCTTCTACACGAATATTTGTGACATAGTGCCAAGTTCATACTTCTCATTGAGCTCTAAAAGTTTCCGCGCATCTTCAGCATTGAAATATACACTTGTATCATAGTTTGATGAATGTATGAGATCAAAACTCAAATCAGCCAATTTTAGACCCATTTTTCTTATTGTAGAATCCAAATCCACTGCTTCCGGTCACTCATCAGCTGAATATTGCATCCACATATTTCTATTTTCTCAAAATACAGTGAAATTACGGCTCAAAAGATATGAAATATATTCACCTCTGTGACGAAGACAATGATAATAATGTTCACTTCCTGGATTGGTGGATACTGGCTGCTGTCGTCTTAACAAATACTCATCAACTATTCGAAAACTTCAGGTATTCCAAGAATGTAGCCCGAGGTAGACGGGTGACGTCATTCAAGGTCAAGGTGAAATGATGGGGGGAGTTCCTCAATCGGTTACAGTCTACTACTACTTACTTTATCAAAACTACTAACGTTTCTGAAAGTTTTCCCATTTTATTCTCAAAACCCAAAAATCAACTTGTAAAAAGCACCTCATATGAAACCATACGTCAAAAAAATGAAATGTCTACATGTCACATTCAATAGTCCACACACTATAATATTCATACATGAATCATACAATTTTTTCCGAGAATTCAGTTTAGGTTCATATTTCCATTTTAAACCTTAGGCCATACCGACTCTTCAGTGATTTATATTACACAATAACATTGTGGAGTGAACTTTTCAGTTTGACTTTTACTACATTTAAGCAGATTCTCTATTGGTTTAGCTTGTTTTATTCTTTAGAAGATGAAGAACCCAATAAACAATAACAAACTTGGACTTTTTCACGAAAAATGTCTTTCGGAGAAAAAATAACATTTCTAATCTGATTTTTAAATTTTACATAAATATTTCTATATTTTTTTAATGAACTATTGCAAAATGGCTTTTTTTCTTTCATTTCAACATTATCTACTAAGTAACTATCTTATTTTTTGATATTGTGATTTAATTGTTTGGATCCATCCCTAGTCGAAAATTCAAACCTAAACATCCGCCTATGATGGCTTGAATCGATTCATTCCAATACTCTCTCCCTCTTATCCCAATTGCAGAATAAATAAGTTCTTAATCTGATTATCGAATATATCCTTACAAAACAATTAACCCAGACGATAAGAAGTTAACTCTGCATTCATAAATAAATCATATCGAACGATTCCATTCAGTACTCGATGTGTTTGTAGACGATACCAAAATGGGTGATTACTTTAAGACGTAAGTGTTCTCTGAACGTGGGTGGTATCGTAATTGTATCTTCCATGAATGTGTTTTTCATTGCAGACGTAGTTATGATGATATGGTACAAGTGGTCAGTATATCAAATTTACGAAAAAACTTTCCAGTTGAAGATGAAATAAACGCTCTGGATGTGACTTCTCTTGAAAGACTTTTACATATTGGTAAGTTACGATTCAGTCTACTTCCAGTACCACAATTTGCATATGTATATTGCCATATATCAAAGAAAATGATGAAATTCAGAAACGTTGATATGGACGTTTAGTTTTACTAAATCCTTTCGTAATGAATATGGGAAAAATTAATATAATTTCTTTGATAGCTTTCAATTTCTCAAAAATTGCTTCTAAACTATGAACAACTGGAAATATTCATTTATTATCAATCATAAAACAATTTTGCGTCGAACAGGTATAGAAAGAACATTTTCAATTTAGGCCAACTCTAAAGATGATTAGATAATATCAATTTCAAACGTATTTTTGCATTGATAATTACATTTTACATTTTCAACCTTTTTTAGTATAAAATTTTGTACCATTTACTAAATTCAAGTAATAATAAAACAATATTTTTACATTTACTTTATTTTTTGTTTCATCACTTTTTATCGTCATTGTTATCAATGATTTTTCATCAAATTTTATGTTAAATAACAATTCGTAATCTTCAGTTATCAAAAAACAAGAAAAAAGAGAATTAAGTTTCGTTTGATTTCTTTACAGGCTGTTTATTTTAGCTAATCCCACTATTGCTATCTCGGAAACGGTAAGACCTACAAGGCCGGTTGAATTGGACAAATTTTCCAATATTGGAGAACTGAAATAGTTCCTTTTCAGATCGAGAATATCGGTGGTTGTTTTTGAAATATTCGACAAAAAACTAGGATTGTCGAATTTTGTTTATTGGCTCTACCGCCTCTATTTCGAATGACATAAAAAAGAAGGGGAAATTTCAATAATAATTCATTATTGTTATTATTTAATATAAACCAATTTACAATGTGATATTTCGTTCATTAGAAATCATCAATTTAATTTTTTCAAATACGGGCCTGTATTCTGATACATAAAAGAATTTGTTATTACGGTGGCTACAAGAATCGATGAAAAAACTAGAAGAGTAATAAAAAATAAAGTTGAAGATGAAATCTAATAAACGTAACGTTGCATTGCAAATTGGTTTATATCAGATCATAACGAATGTGAAACAGTATTGAAAGATCTCTGTATTTTTTTATATCATTCGAAAAGGAAGTGGTAGAGCCAAACATCGAAATTCAGCAATTCTAGTTTTTGGCGAATATTTTAAAGCAACCACTGATATTCTCGATCTGACAAGAGGTTATTATATTTCCCCAAAATACCATTTTGGAAATAGCAGTAAAGAAACGGCCTGGATATGTAATAAAAATTCATTGAATCGGCATAAATATGCACTAAAACGCGAAGAATATCTTTCGTCAAATTCTTAGGATCATATTATATTCATTCGTTTCAAAGTATTTTCAATCAATATCTGATGACTTCTGCATTATGTTTCTCATTTATTATGGAGAGAAAGTCATACAAAAAATTCTAGCAAATTACCCCTTCACTTTGGTTATATTTTTCAATTTTTCAAGATTTTCTGTCGTCAGGACTATAGAATTCATACATCTTCAAGCAGTACCAAATGACCCGCTAAAAAGCATCGAATTGTGGTCTAATATTGTGCAAGACAACAATATTCAAGCACCACACTGGTTTGGTTTTCGGTTATAATCTATTAGAAGTCGAATCCATGAATCTTTTGCTGGGAACTTGGAAATAAATATCGTCGCAAAAAAAATTTGGGGCTATAGTCATAGCAGCAGTTATCTTTCATTGAACGATTCGTCTCAACTCGGTCACAATCAACTTTTATTCGAAGACGGCTATCTCTTTTATTACAAATATAGATAGAGCGATGAAATCACAATTCAGTGGTATGTCACAGTTGATATTTTTATAGCGTTTCATTTGAAATAAGTAGTGACATCAGTGACCACAATTTTCAATTACAGTCCTGTCATTAGTTCTTTTGTAAATTGTTTTGATTTCTTTAAAACCTATTCAACTATTGGCATACCTTATTCATTACCCAATAATTTCGATATGAAGATTTCACAACACTACCAACATTCGTATTCTTCACTTTTGGAAATTTCTGTATTACAGTGAACCTGACTGATATCTCTTGAATCAATTTTTATGCGAAATATTTTTATAATTCTCAATTCTGTGAGATCAAAATACGATTGTTTTTTAATTTGGTTCAGTTAAATAACATATCACTTATTTGTCATTTTTCAACGCGTAGGCTTTGCTTCATTTCTATGGCAGAAAAAGTAAAAAATTGTTTATATCTATTAGGAACTGTCGAACGTATATGCACTCGGTTACTTATGCAAAGCCAAATAAAAATCTTCTTTTGGCAAGAAGTATGTATGATGAGCTATACCCGAATTATCGTATTCCGATCGTTTGAGAATCAGAAAGGAATTTGACAAAAATAGATGTAGATAATGTGTTGTTACGAATAAATATTTTGGGTAAGCAAATATTACCGCATAAAGATTGTCAAAATGGAAAAAAAACGTGTTTCCAATTTAGGGTTGTTCGTTAGGAAAAATTGCTTACGAACTAGGGGTTTCTGTAAAATTTACCTGGAAGATTTCAAAGAAGAACAAATGATACATGGTAAGTGAAGTTAATCATCCTAATAAAAGGAATTACGGAAAGATAGTAGGTACAATTTGCGAAATGGTTAAAACGTAGAAATAGAGATGGACGATTCAATATTCATCAACAATGGTTGGATTAACAGTAACATTCATTATAGGTAGAATAATACAAATGAACATTTAATGTGCAAGAAGAAACCAATTTCCTTAAAAGGTTCGGAATGAATGGTTGGTAGGGAATTTTGAAAACAATCATACTAGTTCCTTTCATTTAACGATGAACATTTGAATGGTGATTTGTACATGCTTTATCTAATGAGTTCCATAGCTACTTGGATGAATTGCACCTGAACATCCGCCGTGAAACACAATATTTACCAAGACCGTGCCCCACCTCATAATACAGCAACAGTAAGAATAGGATATTACCAACGAAATAAACTTTTTTCGACACACCTTGTACGTATATCGACCCTAAAAATGCTGTTTTTGGATTTTCACGAATACAATTGTTATTTCAGAAAATATAATAAAATGAAATAGAAAGTTTTATTGTATTCTGAATGTATTATAACGATTTAACAATAAATCTTTGAATAAAAGTTTCGTGTCAACACACCCACCATCAACTTATTTTTTTTAGATACGGACCTATCTCTTTCATTACAAATATGTATTGATAAAACGATGAAATCACAGTGATACATCAAAGTTGATATTTTTGTAGCGTGTCAGTGTGACAACAATCAAACAGAATAACAATTTATTTCATATTACATTTTTTGGGGAAAACAAAACCAATACAAAATATCAATTCTGCGTAACTAACTATATTGGATGCTCCAATTAACGACCTTTTTGTTGAATGCACCTAAATTGTCTGTCCATATAATTTGTTGCAATTTTATTGCATGATGGGTGTAATGCTTCAACATGCATCTCTAATGTTTTGTTTGAGATAGTCGATATCTGTCAAAAAACTTTATACTTTATGTACAAAATATATAAAAGAATGAGGTCTGGGGATCGAGCTGGCCAGACAATTGGTCCATTTTTCAATCCATTTTTGGCAATATTACATCTGAATGTTCCCCAACTGTTTCATGGAAAGGGCACCGTTTTGTTGGAAATGTTGTATTTCACAGCGGATGTTCAGTAATAATTCATTTAAGTAGACGCACAACTCATTGGATAAAAAATGTTTATACAATTCGCCGTTGAATTTCTGATCGTAAAAGAACAGACCTAGTATGTTCAATCCTAAAATTTCCAACCGAACATTTATTCCGAACCTTTCTTATTAATTAGTTTCTCTATGTTTGTATAACTCTACCTATAATGATGTGTCTGTTAAACCAATCATTTTTGGTGAATTTTGATCCATTCGTCCATGTTTTTTTTACAAATATTTCCAACTTACTTATTTCTATCACTTGACCACTTCAAATCATACTGCCCTGCCGTAATCCCATTCATTAAGGTGATGAACTTTGCGTATTCTACAGCTATAGCATTTGTGTTTGTTCTCTTCAAAGTAATGTTTCATTTTGTGGGTGAAAAAGTTTGAGAAACGAGCGTAGCAATTTCACCAACAAAATAAAACTTACGTTCAACACAAATATCATACAAATTTTTTGTACAACTGTCCTGTTTTCATAATAAAATAGATACATTTAATATTTCTATAAAAACACATTTTGACATCTCTTGTCAGTTTACTATTTTCATGTTATCGCATTTGCTGGGAAGTGGCCAGGTGACGCCAATCACCTGGTTACCAACAAGCAGTATTGTTTACAGCTCACATCTGGTGTTCAATATATATAATATATTTGTAACAGAATTTAATTGTATCTATATCTATTATTGTATCTATATCTATTTTAACACTCTTGACAACCATTAAAAATGTCACTTTTAAAGAATGTTGTATAAAAATATTTCTGGAACATTCAACAGAAATTCCTAGTGTGTGGGTAATTTCTCGAAAAGAATTATCTTGATTAGAATCATGTATGTAGCTGGCCAATCCAGAATTGAACAAAAACAGCTTTTTTGAGGTGATATTTGCTTACCCAAAACATTTATTTGGTCCCTTACATTTCCAGTTACAACACATTTTCTAGTTTTATTTCTATCAAATGCACCACAATTTCCCAAATTTCTTTCTGATCGTCTAAACATTTCAATGTTCGGAATAAGACGATTTGAGTACAGCTTGTCAAATCTAGGAAGAGACTTGAGAAATCTTTCTGAATTCCGTTATAGCTACATTTGGCAAGCTCTATACCTCATCATATATATTTTTTGACAAAAGAGAATATCTACTCGATTTTGCATGGAAAAATAGAATATTATTCCTTTCGTCATTTGAATACATCTTCAATGTGTAACCGAGTGCGTAAACGTCTGACAGTTCTTATAAGATATTGACCACTCCTGCCATAGAAACCAAGCTAAGCCTACGCGTTCATGAATGGTAAATGAGATGAGATGTACGAAACGTTTAATCGAAGATAACTCGAGAAGTGCGAAAGATCCTGTGAATTCGATTACTGTGTTTCCCCACAATGGTTACCTTTTTTCCTACCGTCCTATCGTCTTCTTATCTGGTACGGTTCAGAGTATAGCACATGGAACAAAACGGACTGTATATTACACATTCGAAAAACTGATTCTTTGTTGCTTTCTATTTCAAAAACATGCAATCATTTGTATTTTTTCATATTTTGTATATTTTCTAGTCATCTACATGACTACATACCTTCCAGAAGATTTTTCACTTAAATACAATAATTTTTTAGATGAATCGACCAATGCAGATGACGATGACGATTCCTCGTTGCAAAGGTTATCCTTGGCACACGAAAGGCTCCATTCGATGCCCAAGATATTTTTGGAAGAAATGTCATCACACGTGAAAATTTTGGATATTAGTCACAATGAATTCGAGTTAGTCACATTTTATAATATCAATATAATTTCAATTGTTAAATAATTAATTCATACTAATTTACAGCAAGTTGGATTTTTTAAAAGAGTTTACGCAGCTTACCAATCTCATTTGCGACCACAATGAGATAACCACTAGAACTGATATTCCATACCTTCCTAAGTTAGAGTTACTTTGGATGAACCATTGTAAGGTGAGATTATTATCCAATTGAGTCCTGATAAAAAGATGTAATTTTCTTGTAAGTGAAATATATTCATCCATCAGATAACTAGATGATAAATATTTTTTATCAAATATAATTCATTAACAAACATGCCTATGATAATTTGCTTATCGAAAAATTTACATAGCTTTTTCCAATTGAATTAATTTTGATGAATTTTCTTTCATCACTTCATTCTTTACATAACCGAATGAATTTCATCTCAACTGCCGGAGTAGGCTTGTCTACTTATTTCTGTGCATGGCAAGCATATATGAACACGTAAGTCAATATAGGTAACTACACCGATCTGTTAACCAATCGAAATTGATATCATAATTAAGGTATTTTAACTACAAAACAAATGGTATAGGCTTGCCTGCAAAAAATTGTTCATGAAATACATTGCCAAGCTATAAAGTTTTAGAATTGGAGCTATTTGATAAGTGCGAGAGAGAAAGAAGAGCGTCCGAGGTCCGTGTGATAGAACAGGACACAACATAGCAGCTGTACGCTACCTGACCGTTGAATATCTGGAAGTGCGCATGCTCGTGTACAGTTGAAATTCATTTTATTGGTGACAAGTGCTAAATAATATCAATTGGGATGTCAAAAATGATTAAAAATTGTTTTTGTGTGAAACAAAAACGTATCGACCCATGAAAATGCATTCATAATATGCTTGCTCTTTAATATTGGCTGATATGAAGATCATTATTTAGATTGAAAGGGTTATATTTTTAGGAGTGATTAATTGTTGGGAGAGTCTGAAAGTTACTTCTTCGCATGATGTACGCATCTATGTATAGAGTTACTTCTTTTGGAATCGATTGCTTTCTTCCTTTCTCTGGAAGATTCCCACATTTTTTTTATCAAGATGGAGCAGTAGAAAGCCAAAAACTTTCTTCCCCGTCATAATTTAGCGTCCGATAACTCAGACGATGATTCATAAGTAGGTAATACTTATTTTTTCCCGCTTTACGACATTTATTCAATTGCGAATAATAAATAAATTATTCTTTATTCAATTTAAAATAGAGAATACAGATTTTTATATAATTTTAAAATTTTGTAAGTCAGCCTCTAAATTTAAAAACATTGTTGGATTATTTTTTATCAAAAAATTAAATTATTTATTTTCGATTATTTCACAGCTGTAAGTATATTTAATAAGAAATAATACAAAAAATGTAATCGAAATCAGTATAATAAATTAGAGTTCTACATTACTGTCGAGTGTAAACAAATGCTGTCTCTCTCACTCACATGTAAATACACGAGCATGCGCACTAGAATACATTTAACGGACCTCGCGCCTATCAAATAGCTCTAATTCCAAAACTTCATAGCTTGGCAATAATATTTCATGTACGTTTTTCTGCAGGCAACCATATACGATTGATTTTGTAATTGAAATATCTTACTCTAGTCACGAGCTGTGGCGCTTGATACTTCTAAGACTATTGACCGAGCGTGAGAGTTTGCTGACCAAACT
This sequence comes from Leptinotarsa defecta, assembly GCA_015342085.1. NCBI lineage: Eukaryota > Metazoa > Arthropoda > Insecta > Coleoptera > Chrysomelidae > Leptinotarsa > Leptinotarsa defecta. The sequence goes on along the minus strand of WOGO01002085.1, from coordinate 4,942 downwards.
TCGATGCTATGGCTTGTCGGGTCATTTTTCTGTTAGGCTCTTCAACTTCCTGCGAGTGACCGTCGATGGATATCTCTCGAATTCTTTTACCATCAACGCTGGTGTTCCCCATAAATCTATATTGTCTCCAACCCCTCTTTTTATTGTATATCAACGACTTATTGGAAAAAATGAAAATCCAATATATTGCGTTGCTGACGACGGCACACTTGTCCCGTCATTACATTTGGATTCCAGGACATCGGCTGCGGATGTACATCTTCACTGGCAGCAGGAGGTTACATATCTTAATGAGGATCTAGAAGAGATTTCGAACTGGAGTGAAAGTAACCAGGTTTCAATTCAATGTCATAAAAACCCAGGCATCGGTTTTCTCCGAAAAGATAAATGTCTCCGAATCAGAAATAATACTGTTAGGTCAAACAGTTATGCTTTCTACTTCGATAAGATTATTAGAAGTTAAAATGGACACCAATATGTCTTGGCACAAACATGTCGCGGGAATTGCAAAGGCTGCTTCTCAAAAGCTTGGAATACTGTTCCGAACCAGAAAGCTGTACACACTTCAGCAACATTTGATGCTTTGTAAAGCTCAGATTGGACCTTCTTTGAAGTATTGTTCACATGTATGGTACTCCGCCTCCAAACATATCCTGAAGCTGTTGGATTCCATCGAGAAAAGAGACAATTGCGTTATTGGAGACGCGAACTTGCAACCTTGATAGTCTGGAACATCGAAGAATGGATGGAGATTTGTCTCTCTTCTATAGATACTTTCACTGGAAGTGTTCACGTGATATTTGATTCCACCAAGAGCGGTACACATCAGAAACATGCGACGGACTATGGCTGCTTATCGTTTTGAAGTTCAACTCGGTACACCTCGAACTTCACTGTCTGAGAACTCTTTCATTTGGAGAACTGCGCTTAGGTAGAATAAACTTCCTGAGAACGTTTTTCCAAATGTATTATTTAATCCCCAGCGATTCAAATCCAATGTGAATCACTATTTTCGCCCAGGCATCGCTCTAAGAACACCTTAAAGATTTTCCTGTGTGGCTTGTGTTTCGTCCCTAAAAAAAGTTACTTATATTGACTTACCTGTTGACATCTGCTTGCCAGATAGTCATACACAAACGTCTTCACGTGATGAAGACAAATGTGGATACTAGCAATCGAAACGTCATTTAAAAACTTGGCCTGAATTAGTTTGACTTTAATTTTTATTTATTGTTAATTGTTCGATTTTCAATTGTTGTTTGCTTGCTAGTAGTGAAAAGTTCTCATGTATTTCCCTATATTGTATTCATGAGAATATTGTTTCATAAAATATAAATATTAGTTACAGAAGCTTCAATTGATATCAAACGTGATTATTTCAGATTGAAAAAATATTTCCATGGATACTGAAATTGCAGGAGTCTTGTCCCAGTTTGAAATACCTCTCATTGATGGAGAATCCTATGTCTTCTTCAAACTTGAACGATGTCGGTATCCAAGACAATAGCGAATATAGGTAAGAACTCTTCTGAGAACAGCTTTCATGAGAAATAATATGTATCTATTGTCCTTTGGAGGTTATATTATTTTTGCGACTTTAACAATAATAATATGACCACAACAATAAAACACTGAATAGGTTCCATACAGAAGACAGTGAGGTATATAATTTGACAAATCGAATACAGGTTGTTCGATTTGATCATTTTCCAGTGGTGAACAGCATAAATGCTTTCAATCATACTACAATTCCAGAATAGTAGGCACTAAATTTTCAGAAATATTATCGCATCAAATTCCGAACTATTGGGTGTAATTTTAAAATTCACAGATTGCTCTATCAGGAATTTCAATCATTTCAAAACAGCATCTCACTTGATTACTCATACCTCTTGAAATTATTGTGGTGATTTTTACCTTCACTTGGGAATGAAAGAAACGAATCAAAACAACCAAAAAAAGTATGTCCTAGTTCAATCAAAAATCGAGGGGTCCTCACGTTTTTCTGAATTGTTGATACTTTTACTAAAAATGACTGTTTTGTTTTCGTGTAACCATACTGAGCTCATTCTTATAGTACTGCCATCGAATTTCATTCAGAAAGAAATAAATGAAGAGTGTTTAGTTGTATTAGGCGCTTTGACTCTCCATACGCAATTGTGATGCACTGTTTGGAACCTTTGGTGTAGTAATGAATATTACTGAAGTTTTATCTCAACACCAAACCGTTATTCAAACACCTCGACACGTGTTTCGATCTCCAAGTGATCATCTTCAAGAGGAAGATTAAAAGAATAATCTTCTTCTTGAAGGAAGATTAAAATATTAATCTTCCTCTTGAAGGTAGATTAAAAGATTAATCTTCCTCTTGAAGATAATCACTTGTTGATCGAAACACGTGTCGAGGTGTTAAAATAAAGGTTTGGTGTTGGAATAAAACTCCAGTAATATTCTTCATACGCAATTGGAGAAAATGCTGCTGTTACATTTAGGGGAAAAAGTTACATATTTCAAAAATTGTTAATTTTCAAACTACAATCAAAAACCAATAATACTATGATCACACTGTCAAATTGAAAAATACCCAAAAATTTTCATATTTTCCGCGGTTTTTGAGTAGATAACTAGCGTAGAAATTTTATCAAATTTTCTCGTACAATCGTAGTTATGACATTTTTACATAACTTTTTGAGACACACCAAGTTGATTTTTAACTATATTCTCCACCAACATCTCCCAAAATATCATCTTTGAAAAACTTCAAATAATTACGTTCGCAGATTCCAATGGAATCAATAAAACAGAATTCAAATCAGTCAAGGGTAAATCTTGGGAGACCTGTTGAGACACCTTAACATCTTTAACAATGATTGTTTTTAGTCATTTCAAATATAATCGACAAATATCTCAATTTCTTCAATAAAACCCGTATTATCATCGTTTTAAAAAGGGGAAACTGCCGAATGTCGACTCAGCTTAATCTTTAGCAATGAAAATGGTAAAATGATATTTTTTTTGGCTTTACTCCTTTGACTTTTTTTAGTAGAAAAGTTGTGGGAACTGTGTTTGAAAATAAAATGTCAATTATCAGAGATTGCTCAAAATATTTTAGTCTATACTTCGATACAAACTTAGTGAATAGTGAAATCAATATCTCGCTTATTCGGTTATTAGAAAAAATTAATGTATCTTCGTATTTGTGTATGTTTGCACCCAGAATACCCATAGCATTATGGGGGTCCTTGGGTGGTGGAGGGCAGTTTAACTGTCTACTTCCGTGCTTTTCAACATTCCAAAATCCAAGTGTGATTTTCCGAAGTTTTCGAGTATTTTTCACAAAATAATTTGTGATTGATATTCTGCTTTTTATTATTCATCACCTTCCATAGTCATATTTGTGAATTTACTCAAGATTTTTTTCAGATTGTTGTGCATATCCTTGTTCCCTTATTTACTGCACCTGGATGATAAAAAAGTAACCACCAGAGAAAGAAAAAAGTCCAAAAAAATGTTACAAAGTTCTGTAATAGAAAGACTGGTACAGAAAACTCAAAAACACTTACCTATTTATTTAAGGGTGGCAGCCGAAAAAGTTTCGATGAAGCTCTCAGAAACCTACAAAAGGATCCAAGAAAAAAATACCGTAATTTAGTTTTTGACTTGTAGCAAATTAAATTTTTTTTATAAAATCATTTTGTGAAACTGTCTATTCAATAAAAATCTGAGATTATTGATAATTATAAACAGTGTGTATATAAATCCGTGTGTGCGTATTTGTTTGTGTGTGTTTGCGAGTACGCAATGGTTGTATACTTTTTGATATTTCGTTGAACTCTCCCAGCGATTCAGTTTATATCTCCACAAAAAGCCATCCTTTCATGAATGCAATAACTGCCATTGTGATAGTTATCGAAAAATATCATTTTAGTCACTTGGTTTTTCGGTATCAATACTTTTCCAACAGAGTAAGCGTTGAATTTAATTTATGATTGTTGAACCTTATCGGCAGCATGAAGATTATGTTTCTTTCGGCTAGACTAAACAATCGTATCCTGTTGATAAGTTATAATACTGGGAACGTAAAAATGCAAGCTAAGAGTTTGCGTTTCAGCTCCGTGGACAGGAAGTTTGGCCATATCTGAATAGGTGAGCTCGACAATTTATTTAAAATTGAAACTGACCAATGACTTAGATGAGAAGAAGATATAGGTCTTGAGTAGGAAGGGTTATGAAAAAATTCGAGAATATTAAACAAAAATCCGACCAATCAAGGGACGGTACAAGGGAGGAGTATTAGGAACAGTTTTTCGGACTTGAGAATACGAGGGTGTCGGTTAGTTGGCGTGTTGGCGATCGGACAGTTGCGAAAGTCAGTTGCGGCAGAGAGTTGTGGAAAGGGATTTTGCGAAAAGGGATTTTGCGATAGTGGAATTACGGTAAATTGCGGTCAGTGAATTAATTGTGGTGTTGCGTTTGGTGGCACTTACAACGGAGTTGTATTTCACACGGATACCGTACCAAGGAGAGAGACCAGAACATATTTTGTGTACCAGTATAAAAAAATCGTTAGTAGAATGTACGTAGCCCTTGAAATTTTAACATTCAGCATATTTTTTGAGGTATGATATATCAGTGTCAATTTTATGTTGTTCTGTAAAAATATGAGAGTTACTGATCCAAATTGCTTATCAATTGAGAACTGACGAAATTAATTATCTTTTACGTACTAACCGACAAATAAAATCGTGAGATATTCACAGCATTTTACTATTTACATTTCAAAAAAGACAAGATTCCACTGACTACTATCTCAAAGATAATTTCTGAATAGTTCCGGTCATCAGCAATTATTCCATTCAGATAATACAGACAGACAGGTTTATTTGAACAATTATCAACAGAGATATGTACCTCGTGAACAGACGGTAAGCCAAGTAAAAAC
>WOGO01002084.1:0-16535 GCA_015342085.1 Leptinotarsa defecta | reverse complement strand
AGTCCTTAGCTCGCACAAGTTTCTTAACTTCTGAGAGTTGTCGTTCGTATGGGGGCGGCAGCTGATTAACGGAAAAACAGATTTTAAACAGATTTTTTTTAAACAGATTTTGCTTTAAATAGGTGCGGTACCCCAAGAAATTTTCACGCCTCCGGCGGGCTTTTCTGTGTGTGTATATATAGTCTTTATGACTTTAGCCTCTGTTCTCCAATGCACGAACCGTCACTGATTCAGACCACGTGCCAGGTTATTGAATTTCATTTTTAATGGCAAAGTGGACAAGATGGAGAAATCTGGAGTTTATAAACTTAAGTGTCCTGAGTTTAACAGTGTTTATGTGGAAAATGTGGTCAAAATTTTTCAAAACGGTACATGAAAGGTCCTTCAGACTAGAAAAAATTATTCATCGTTTTCATACCATTCCTTGGAATGCAACCACAAGTTCCCGAATCTAAACGATATGGAAATTTTGCACTATGCAAGCAAGGGTTGGAAACTCAATTATTTGGAATCCTTGGAAATTCATGAGCATAAGCGTGGCGGATGTAATCTGCTTAATGATCAAATCGATCTAGTTTACTCACCGGTTTTCAAATTAGCGTATCCACATCATCACAGGTAAACAAATTTAGGGAACTCAGTTAAGTTAAGGACCTCTGTTATTACTCACAGTAGATATATAAGAGTTACTTACTATGTTACTTACTATGTTTAATCCCTCATTTTTTCTCATATGTCAAATTATTTGGCTGGTATACTATTTATTCATACTTCAAATAACTGAAGGGAAATTTTAAAACTCCTTTTCTTAAGAACAAAACATGAGCACTACTGGAAAATTCTTAAGGCGCTCAGAGAGCGGTGCTTGAGCTCATTGAAGTAATCGGTATGTCTTTGAACGATATATAAAGTCTGTGAATAATTCATTGCTTTTCTATCTTACAATTTTTTCGTGAAAGTTTCAGGCATGGACTCAAATCTGGTGATATTGGAGGCAACTAGAATTATGACTATTTCTTTCAACCCACCTTTTTCAAGAGAATTGTCATCGAGCAGTTTGATATATTATTATAGCATTATGCCTTGAAAATTCATCCGATGAAGACATAAATTTGCTCCACCATGACAATAACATTTTCTAGTTCTCTCAAGTAACTTCCAAGGAATTCAGACTCCTAACACAATATTGACGTTTTCAATGTATAGTGAAACGTCGACTCATGAATCAAATGTCTAGCATAATATTATTTCTGCTCATTCAATGAGAAGTGTTGTAATAAAACATCGAGTTGTTTCAAAAAAGAAAAGAAGCATGCCATTGTATAGAACAACGTTTTCCAATCAACTGCTTGAATGAAATTCATCAAAATAGCCTTCCCAAATTGTTTTCTGAATCCACAAAGTATTTTTGTGTAAAAGAAATATCATTTTATGTTTCTTATGTTAAGATTAGTTTTTTGCGACGAAGTTTCATCCACAAGTTGAATGTCCTTATGAACTCTTTCAAATTGAAATACCAATCAGAAAAAAGAGGCACTCATCAAGAAAACAATTTTTGTTTCAATATGAATGATCTTTTGATGACAATCCACACATTATTTCACAACATTGCTTTTCATCAGCTTCAGTTAATTTCAGTTAGATAGTATTTTTATATCTTTCATATTTTCATTCAGTTCTTCTCAGGGGTTAGGATTTTTCTGCTAACAACCATTTGATTTGTCTACATCTTCTAAGTTTGTATTTTCGTGTTTCAGGGATTTGGTTACTGAGTACTGTATATTCCCAAACAAAATTCACGAGAACTTTTTTGTTTCTGGTTCAATTTTAAATGAATCTTCCATTTTGATGGTATATCTTGGATTTCAGGGCCTTACAGAAAGAGAGGAGCAACCTTCAGTAGGATCTTTACCTGATAGTGAGTCTCTTCATTTAGATAATAAACCGCGACCATTTGAAACGAGCCCAAATCAAAAGACTATAGTAACTAGTGATGATGATAACGTTGGGGCTTCTTTGAAGTCCATGACACTGGAAGAAAATGCATCGATGAAAGTTATCCCAACCGAAAAAGAGACGCCAGGAAACAAATTGAGAGAATTCATCAACAACGTCAAGGCTAACATTATCAGTTCCAAAAATGCCTTACCAGCTCAAAGATCCACTGACATAGAATCTAGCTATACGGGAATGAACGTTCTCGGTCGAAAACATCATGATGGAGAAAGAGGACATAAAATCAGAGGACATCTCATCCTTCCACATAATTATCGTTCGAATAGCCAGGATGATAATATTGGATCAACAATCGGTGAATCAGAACGTCTAAGTAAGTGTTGAGTTGGTACCTTGAAATGACTTCTTTAGTTGAATTTTTTTCCAATTTATAGGTTTAGTATATAATGTTCCTGTCATTGAGATTGTATTGTGTTACGTTAACAATCCCCTCGCAAATGAAAGATGACTTAATCATTCGCCAACTTTGATGATCTGTTTCTATACCATCTATATCTATACTAATATAAATGTGAAAGTTTGTGAGGATGGATAAATGTATGTATGTATGTTTGTGGCTCTTTCACGCCTAAACGGCTGAACGGATTTAGATGAAACTTTACATTAATATAAATTATACATCAGAATAACATATAGGCTACATTTGTATAATATATGCAAATATTGAGCCATAATTTTTTTACAATGCACATAACTGGGTACCTATTAATCAACTGACACCCTTATATTAACGTACAGCCGAAGCTACTGAACTTAGAATCTTGAAATATGTTGGTAGGTTCTTTGTATAGCGTCAGTAAGCATCAAGGAATTTCCATGCCAAGGGAAAATTGAGGTTTAAGGATTGTATTGAATCTCGTCAGTTTTGAAGTTGGAAATCTGAAGTTTTAGGTTTGCAAAAAATATTTTAACCATTTTGTTACACGAAACTCAATGTGACAAACCGAATTCGGGCAAATCCGCGAGCAACAACTAGTTCCGTAATAAACTCGTATAACAATTGTAAGAAAAATATAATTATTATTTTCAAAATCTACCTGTTTCACCAGAACTAATCATCTACCTGATAAATTTTGTCCTTACCTGTTGTTATATGAAAGACTTTGTATAATACTTTAAGGTGCTACTTAAACCGATAAAGGCTACCGTGTAACGAAACGCATCTTAAATGAAATCTATTGGGTTAGTTAGCAAACAGGATCAATCAGTTCTCAGAAAAACATTTGTTTTCTTGCCAACGTTGTTCTGTAACAATGAGTTCACTTAACTCAACTACCACAAACTTCCTTATTGTTGTCTTAAAGGTATAAGAGATTCTAATAGTTTTTCCGTATCAATAATGTATAGAGAAATACTGTTGAACTGAGATTCTTCAACTCTGACGAAGGTTCCATTCCGAACAACTTGTTTACTCTTGTACATAATAATTGCAGCTGAAAACCAGGTTAAAATTAGGTATCATGACAGGTAGTAATTAACATTAGGAGCACTAGGAATGTGATATAATCAGTTATACTGGTAAATTATTCAATTCAGGTAAGAATGCAGAATATAGAAAAATTTTAAAATAGCCATGAAAAATTAGTTCAAGTCATCTCCTGATGTTGCCAGCTTCACAACTCAAGTTCATGAAATCCTTTCCTTTATTTGATAATCTAATGATTTACATGAAATTCGACAAAAAATAAATTTCAATGCAATGAAAAAATGTTACTGTTATATTCACCAACTGTTATGTTTGTTTCATATGTTCTTTCAATGGTATATGTTTGAGTTAGCTCATACCACTGAAATAATGATTCTTTTTTTCAGATTCACAAAATGTAGAAGAAGGATTAACGAATCCAACTACACGATCTGAAACACAAAGAATGCCGTTATTAGGACGAATGAAAACACTGAATCCTACCGAAATGATAGAGAGGCTCAAATCCAGAAGTTCACTAAATTTGCAAAGACCATCTGAGGACATGACTCATCCTGAAAATACTGATACTCGACTGGGATCAGAGTTAGAAGAAAGCGAAAGTAGTGGTGCGAGGTCACATAAAAAAATCCACACACACAACCAAGGACCTTATAAAGAACATGAGAAAGGGCATTATCCTGGACATGACAAAAAGCATCATCCATGGCAAGGGCATGGACAAGACCATCATCCAGGGCATGGACAAGACCATCATCAAGGCCATATTATGCAAGGGCGTAGAAAGGGCCACCGAGGGGTTTGGCCCACGCACCGATCAAGTGAGTTTGAAAACACAGAAACAAATAATTCGTCCCGAGAGAGCACGATAGTGGTAAATCCAGGGTTTGAAAATGAAATGCTGGGCGAGTCTATGAACTTAACTGGATCAGGAATTGAAGTTTCCAAAAATTTTTCGGAAGGATCTACCACAAGTAACTCCGAAGGAACTTTGGAGACGCAAGCAAGGGAGGATGAAATTCCCATAAAGTTCAATGTTGGTGCCAGAGCCAACGAATTAATTCAACAGCTGAAGGAGAGGCAAGAGATGAGGAAAGCTAATTTTAAGTCAGCTTTGCAGACCTCGCGCAGTAGCTTAAGTGATTCTGTGAAGCCTTTGGAAGGAATGGTTGCGACCACAGAACATTCTGGTGAGTTTTCAGAGTATCTCATAGAACTTGACCATAAGGATGTAATTCAAATATTCATCGATTCATTAGTAATTGTCCAATGTTATTGGTAGTTATCTATTTAGTGCGGATATAAAAGTCTCTCCTTCTTAACTTCTGAATGGGACAAGATACGAATGTCGAACAAAATTGGTGCAAAAAAGATAATTATTTGTACTTTTTGGTAAGGAAAACAATGCATCACTCGTCACGGAAAGAGCGCTATCAACTTTTTTTCAAAAGGAAAAGAGGCTCTTCTGATAGTTTGATTGATTTGTATTTCAATTATCCATTTCTATCTTTTTTATTTTTGGAATTCGGATTAGCCGTTCTCGAGTGATTAGCAGTTTCATATTTGTTTGAGAATCTACAGAAAAACAATAAATATCATAGTTTCGAAAAAAAAATGTATTCGAAACTCACTCCGAAGTGTTTACAAATTCATTTTCTACCTTATCAAATGGTCCTGGGGTAATTTCGTTGCTAGCAACTTTTTTTTAGCCATAAGATCTGAAATGAACTGCCATCGTGACAGATATCCTCTCAAAAACATCTATAGGCATCATGTCAGGTGATCTTGTTGGCCCTTTTGAGGGACCACGTTTTCCTGTCTAAGGGTTTGGATAACTGACAAAAACAAAAGAATTTTCAACTAATGTTACTTTAAATGAAATGAGGTATCTCTTTATCATCACAGGCTGATTGTTAATGTTAATGTTAATGGCTTCAAATGCAAATCTGAACCCTCAGTTACACAACCGCAGTCTATTCCACAGCTCATGGTTAAAACAAGAATGATCTTAATGAAATTAACCCAGAAACATGCCATAATGCAAGAAATGAGTTCATTTGCAGATATATACATATTTGTAAGGTCCTTCTCGGTGACGAATGATACAATACTATTTTTGTTTCCAAAAAGTTCCAATAATGTTAACAGTTTACGTTTATTTTGTATGACCGTGATACATCATTTTGTACATTATTTTGTCAAATGATTTTCAAATACTGAAAATCTAGGCTCGCTTTCAAAGTAAGGTAAAATAGAAACCAGTCTGCAGCGAGACCATTTCACTACTTGGGAGCCTATTGATTTTCTTATTTCTTCCAAATCTCTGGTGACTTCAATATTTCTGATTATCTATTTAATATCGATTAAAAAATAAAAAAAGGACGCCCCCGGGTGGGCTCGAACCACCAACCTTTCGGTTAACAGCCGAACGCGCTAGCCGATTGCGCCACGGAGGCTTGATAACTTGCTTAAACAAATATTTTATTTCAAGTATTATTTTTACTGACACTCAATGAATTATTCAATCTTTCTTTTAATTTTATAGTTTTTAAATTTAAAATAACCGTCCTCAATTCGTTGCTTTATTAATATTCATCCTACTAAGAAATTAAAATGGGTAAGTTTTTGACAAATAAATTGTAGAATATAAGATATGTATGAATAACTATCGCCCTGTTTCTGTTATTTCCGTATTATCATAAATTATTGAAAAAAATCACCAATGTCAGACTGTCAAATATTCAGCAATTACCAATTTATATTATATACCAATTAACAGTGCGACTTCCGCAGATGCGGAGATAGGTATACCCACCGGAGCTATGATAATCAAACTAAAATTGATTATTACAGAAATTAAACAATTTTTGTGTGAAAGGAAGATTTTTAGTTGGTTTCTGAATAACTTCTATGAACTGAATGAAATGGTAGAAAGTACTTACAAATTAAAAGTCTAAAAAGTATTTTCCATAGAAATAATGTAGTGTTACTTGAAGACGATTTTCATCAAATATTGATCAGTTCCATCATATTTGATAAAAAGAAACATAAAATCTTAGTTTCATTTTGTTCATTTTGTATACCTATTCATTGATATAGCTGTGGAGCAGTCCGTTGATTTCCAAATTTTTGAAAATCGAATATTAAAGATGCTTTCAAAACTGCTCGTACCTTTAGGCGTAGTATAAAGATCTTATTATCTTTATACTATACATAAGTAAAAATGCTTGAAGTTGTTGAAACCAATACATGACAACAGGTTTCTAAATTCTTTCGAAAGTTTAAAAATCGAAAAATGTGGACTAAAATCTATGAACAGCGATACAAAAGTCGCTTTTCATAACTTTTCAGGCCTCGATCATAACTCGTTATTGCTATAACTGTTATTTATATTAATATGTTGGGAATCGTCAGCATGTTCCTTATATTATACATTCAATTTTCTGATAATGAACTGATCGAAAGTCATTTTACAGGAGGGCAACCAAACTCCATAACCGAAGAAATGGGTAAACCTGTCGGAAATCCTGAAATAAACAACTTCGAAAATGCCGAGGCAGCTCTGGAGAAAGTTAGAGACCTCACCAATGGTCTTCAAGAAATAACAGTAACCAATAAACCATCTCAAATTGAAGTAGATGTTACCACACCCAAAGTAATCAGTGATATAGAGAAACAGGTGGTGAACACCGTCGAAGACGACTCTGTGAAGCTCATTGTTGAGCCAAACATTCTGAAAAGTCAACCTCTGGACGATAGCTTCGAGCGAATCCAACCAACCAATTCACTTTTTGGTAGATTTTCACGAAGGAAGAACTCTGAACAAGAAAGGAAACAAACGGTTGGAGATCCCTACGTTGGATCTGCCAACCCAAAAAATATCTTGGAAGAGCAAAACCAAGATGAATTTATGGGATTTGAAACGGTCGGTGATACCAACCCAGCCGTGGTCACTCGTGGTAAGTTTGAAAACGGCCCAAGTGCTTTCTCAAACTCCATGGGAGCCATCGTACCCGCAGAGAACCCAACAGATGCGTCTTTCCATCAGAAACCTTCAGACGTATACTTCTTAGGAAACGGAATCAAGCTGCCTTTGAAATTGGTGAAAGACAACAAGGGGATTATGCATCTCTCAGTTGATCTGGATAAGCTTTGCTCTTGCAATAATATTACGTGTCCTAAAAACCACACGGTATTGGAAAAAGCCGTTGAAACAATATTGGAGAATGAAACAGAACTGAAGGAAAAGTTGGAACCAATAGAGTCTGTCGGTAATGAACCCCGTAACGGCGATTATGAAGACATGACTGTGGGTATGGCTTTACCACAGAGTACGCTCGAAGGTGAATCATCGATTCAACAAAAAGAAATGCAATCAAGAATGAGAGGATTCGAAGATGAGACGGCTTTGGAAAGTTCTCCAGGGGTTGGCACATCCCATCGAAATGAACGAGATACGGTTGAAAAAGAAAAATTTCTATCTAGAAACAAGATAACCGATAGTTTTGATTCCATGGAGCTTCAAAGAGATAATGCTGGCATTTTAAAGAGATCACCGGAAGTCAAATCGGCGAAAATTTCCCCTAATAGTCTGCCAATTCCAGATAACCATTCTGTGCAAACTTCACGAAATTTTGAAAACAAACAGAAAAACAACACCTTTCCTTTGAAACAAATACATATGGATGATGATTCCAATATTAGTGAAACAACAAGAACTACTCCTGAGACTACCACCAAAGCAGTAATCATCAAAACGTCAAGTTTAGAACCGAACTATCTTCAAGATTTCATGAATAAAAGGCTAGACGATATTAGATCTAAATTAAATATAAGAAACGAGGAAATGAAGAAAGACTTGACTTTCCCAGAATATTTTTTCAAAAACTTATGGTCTGCTGGGAAACAACAGGCGGAGAAAATATTACCTAACTTCAACGTCGCTAATACTTCCACAACTTTGGATTCCAGAATCGGAAGCATATTGGATAAAACAGCAAAGGTCAATGACGAGATGTACGAGAATTTAGCATTGATCAATAAACCTTACAAATTCAAGACTCTGGAAAATCAATTGAAGACCAATTTAGCACATATTGGTACCACCGTTGATGATTACAATAAAAAAGACGAAGAGATTTTGAAAGAGGAAGTTGCTGCTTTGGAGAAAATTAACGAGAATCCTGTGGTCAAGAAAGAAGTTGGTATCGTTAGTAATATACTAAAATTTTTCAAGGGACTAGCATCTGATAAGAATAAAAACAAATAAGGGTTTCCTGATTTTGTACTTTTTATACTTTTATAGTTTTAATAAAGAAATGAACGATTGAAAAAAAGTTAATTTTTCATTTTATCGAAGGTGATTCATCATTGATAAATCCATTTTAGTTTCTCATAAATAGAATTTTACCTACTCATTATAATTAATGCAAGTGTATCCAAAATATAACTCTGAAAGGGGAAAACTATAAAGAACTTGATTGTAACTTGTGATGCACTGTTTGGAACCTTTGGTGTAGTAATGAATATTACTAAGTGATCATCTTCCTCTTGAAGATAATCACTTGGTGATCGAAACACGTTGAGGTGTCAAAATAACGATTGGTGTTGGGAAAAAAACTCCAGTAATATTCAACTTGATTGTAAAACTATAAGAAATTTCCAATCATTCATACTTGAACATTAAACGAGTGGACTTGCCCTTGTCTAATTGTTGTTTGTTAATAAAAATTCTCTGGAGTAGCAAGTCATGAAATAATTTGAAAAATACACAGCATTTTACCAGTTCTCTCATGTTATAAATATAAAAGTTCACAATAGTTTCCAATAATTATGAATTCTGGCATTGTTTTCCTTAATACAAATATAATTTCAAAAACAGCTTATCAGATTTTTACAAAAACACAAACAAAACATAAAATATCATTCTGAATGATATTAAAGAAATTGAAAAGTCCAATTCCAAGAATTCAAAAAATAATCACAACTATTTATTGTGCTCCTTCTAACCAAGAATAAATACGTTTTTTGCCATTTCTTTTTCTGTTACATATTTCACGAAAAATTGTAATGATTATTATAATTGTTTCCATATTTTCCTAATTCAAATTTAATTAAAATAATTGACAAATCAAATATTTGTAAAATCTCAAACAATCTGAATGGAATTGGGGAGATGAAAAAAACACTTTCAAGATCTCAAAATATAATAAAAATTATGTAGTTTACCACCTCTATCCGCGTCACTATCGATGCTTTAAATACCCTTCTTCGTTTCATAGAAAATTGTATATACAACTGTATGACTCTAAAACCTCTTCCTAGATGGCAATGCTAGTAAAAATGTTCATTTCAGAGCATATTGGGAATTTAAAATTAGACGCCAGCGACGTGGTGGCGAAAATGCAAAACTCAGTTGTCTATATTGGATCTAGGTTATACCATCGTATAGAATAGAAGTAAACACGGTAGTTATACCATTGTACGTTGTCCATTATCTAACTATAGACAATGGTTATACCTTTGTATGGTCTACAAAGGTTATATGTTCTACTTACAATTTTCTGAAGATAAATCAGCTAGTGTCACCAACCTCTCGACGCTACATGCGTGGCTATCATTTATATATCGTAATCGAATACGGCAGAATATTCTTCAAAACTACATCGAAATCGATAGCATTATTCTCGCTCCATCTAGAGCTACGTCACGATTGGTTTATGGCTACCAGTGGCGGCCGGCGTTTTTTTTGGATATGATTTACAACAGTATTTCGAGCCTGTGTTTCAGAATAGTCGAAGTGGGTGGACGTGTAGCTGTTCTCATCGCTGAGGGAAGCTCCCGCTGCATAACACATGCAATCAAACAATACATATTTGTGTGTTGATAGTTTTACCTAATCGGTTGTGTATATCCGCCGTCGGAAGGCGTGCAAGCAATTTATGAAATTGAGAAGCATTAATAAGGAGTACAGTATCGTGTGAAGCAAGACTTCTGCAATCTTAGGACAAAGTTGCTTTAGTGTATTTTACACAACGGAAAGAGAGCTGATTGTATAACGCTGACTTATGGAAGCTGAGACAATTAAATTAAGGAAGAGAAAAGGGAAATTCCGTGATTTTTCAAGATACCGCAAAGAGAACGAGAAATACAAAAATCTTCAAAGTACCCTTTCATCGTACCAACTATGGCCAGAATGAGTATATAGGTAGAATTTGAGGCTTGAAAACACTCACAATGTGGATTTAGAACTTTTTGATACTTCTTCGGAATCATTTAACAAGACTGTGATCATATAATTGATTAGCTCATTTTTGGCATTCTTTTTTTATATTTTTCCTACATCTAGCTGACAGGCGGTATAGTACATATATTTGAATGTGTTAATTATATTGTAGAAATTGGCAATGCCGTGAACGAAAGGAATGAATAAATAAATAAATAAAACAAATTGTTCAAGATCAAATCAAAATCATTTCAGTTTATGTTTCACAAGGCGTATGTCTTAATGTGAAACTTATGAACCATCATGTGTATCCTTTTAAAGTAACAGTAAAATAGTCTAACGTATCTCATAAGTACAAATTCGTTGACAAAGAGTAGAGTCGTAGGTCGTAACCTATTATAGGACGTTTGGACACAGAATATCTTACAACAAAAAAGTCACTCATTGAGGGATCAAGTTTCTGTAACCTTTAATTTGTGTTCGAAATGTTCATTTTCAATAGTATGTTGAATTTGGAAATATATCATTTAATGCACAAATGTTTATGTTCGAGGTGTTGAATATCATTGTTAGCGTCAAATTCAAATTATTTGAAACTTATCATTGTATTACTTTCTTCTCTAATGTCAAAAATAAATTTGATTGTAGTTAAGCAATAATTACGATGTCACCTCGACAGATTATTAGGCCAACATTTCAACAATTCCAACCTAATTGGCCTAATTTTACCATATCCAAGTTCACTAACCACTCGACGAAATTTTTAGGTTGACAGTAATCACCTCGAGAATCTCAAAAAATTCATAGTTTCTGTTCCGTGCTGACTGTCCATCCTGTAAGGTATTCTGTGGTTTGGACGTACTCGTACTAACTAAGATAGAAATTTACAATATCACACGGCGTCTACGGTTTCTATTAGTTACATTACATCAGTGTTGCCAATACAGTATTTTTCAGTATATTTTTATCGCCACTGTGTTAACCTGTTATATTCTTATCAAAAATAAAGCAAATTCGTCCTATGAACTATTCTGTATGTTGAATTTAGAAATATATTATTGAAAACACACATTTTTGTATTTCATTCAGTTGAAAACATTGAAAGCAAACAATTTGTTTTTGGCGCCCATAAGAATGTCAATATGGAAAATTACGAAATGTCAGTTGTCAATTTCGCCAGTGCTGTCGACTGAGTTGGCTTGGGTTGTGTCGATAATAATAATGAAGTGATTTTCAAATAATATAGATTATTTTCAGAGTGCCCAGTATGGAAATCGAAAATTTTAACTTTAACCAGATTTGTAGGACATGCAAATGTGTTACACCTCACATGCGGTCCCTTTTCGAGGGATACGAAAATTCTCATCAAAGTCCCCGTATTGACGAGATGCTAATGGCCTGTGCTTCAGTTCAGGTAAATATTCATAACGCCTCCCATGGAAAATATTTACAAAATTAATTTCCACTTTGTTTTTTTTGTAACAGGTGATATGTGGAGACGGTTTACCGACGCTAATTTGCCAAATATGTGTGGAACAACTAAAAAACGCGTTCATCTTCAAGCGACAGGCAGAAAAAGTAGACATAGGATTAAGGGAATATGCGAAAAATATCAAAGTGAACGAAATCAAACAAGAACTTCAAAATTCTGAGTTTATGGGTAAGGCTTTCTCTTTTCTGTATAAGTTGCATTCATAAGTCATTATTTTGTTGTTCAATAAATATGTGATACTAGGAAAGGTATATTTATATATTTAATTTACTTTAAAGTTTTCAATTTGTTGATTCCCTCATCATCAACAATTGAGGTCTCTCGAACTATTCTGATTTGAAGTCTTGAATTATCATGGATTTCAAAACAAAATATTTCTCATTAATTTTCCAGTAGTCCTTATAAATTTTATGTTACCAGTTTTGGCACCAGTTTGTCTCACTGTTATGGTATTTATTAATTTTTTTCATCACAATAATCTTTTATAATTTGGTTACACTGGGCTTCTAGGAATCTGTTATTTACCTACTAGTACAGTATTTGTTCAAAATGTTTCTTTTCAATATTATTTGATGCACAAAAATTAGGAATTTGATTTATTATAAAAAATTGCAAAATCATAATGTATCACACCACATTTTCTTTATTATTGATACCTAAATAAAACTGTCAAAAGCATCTCTAAGTGCTAATTACACTTGTTAATCATTTTTATATCAGAATTTTTTGTTTTTCAATTCTTCTTTTGATCCCAGAAAAATTACTTTCAGTTCTATTCTGACTATTACCCATTATTTTTATATATAAAAATCTCATGACAAAATGTAAAAAGTAAGCCCTTTATTTGAATTGATTTGGAAATATTTTTAAGAGTAATTGATTTTAATGAAATAAAGGTTTTGGTTTATTACTTCTTCATCTTCACTTTGAAAGATTCACACTTTCTTATGTAAAAATGGAGAAGTAGAAAGCCAAAACCTTTCTTTCTCATAAGCCCTTTGTATTCAGTGATTCACATGATATGGGGTCAGTAATATATGTAACAATAAAAAAGATGAATGTAGTAGATTATAAAATCAATAGAAAACAACATGACACAATAAAAATAGGAACACTGATATGATGTATCTCAGAAACGCATTCTAAGATGTCTCGTGGGCCTTCCATCTGATCACTCAGAGTATCTGGCATATTCGTTCTTGAGCTAATGACATACATACATGGCAATTGAAATACCTTTTTAAGAAACAGTGACACTTATACTCTGAATACAAGAAAAAAATATAACTTTTATGTGCCCTTCAAAAACCTGGAATTATCCAAAAGAGCACCAAATACTTTTGGTTTATAGCTATATAACTTTCTTCCATACAATCTAAGAAGTCAGCCAACTTATACATTCAAAAGACAACTAAAAAAGTCTTAACAGACTTACTCAATTCAAGAATTCCTAGAATTGATATAGTTTTAATTTCATACCATTTGACTTACAGATTGTCATAATCAGTTTAATTTTAGTTTTATGTTTATATAGTCTCCATGTTTAGTTTTGATACATGTTTGCATTTTACTTGTAGGATTTTTTTCCAAATTCACTTGTCCTATAACTTTGTAAGTAAATGATTGACTGATTGATTGAATCAGTTGATGAACAATGTCTGAAAAAAATTTCAGAATACAATATAAAGCCATATTTAGAAGAGAATTTTTCAGATTTTTTTCTGAACACAGTAAAGGTTTCAGAATGAACCTATATCTTAAACTAATTGCAAATGAGTGTTTATGCCAAAAAATATAATCTCCATTAGTTCCCCCAGTCTCTCAGAACGCTTTCAATTGTAGTCACTAGAATAGAAATACTCTACTAGTAAAACTTCATAAAAATAGTTAGGAAGGTACTAATCATAATAGTCCAAAACCCCTCTGAGTTTCCATTAAATTGAATACAGTGCCAACTGGGTTTGACTACAGGAAAGTTAAAATCAGTATCATTCATTTATGACAATTTTTATTTTTGCAACAGAATCCTTGAATACTCTTAATAATCTTCTGAATGAGCAATCGACATCAAAAGAACCCTTGCAAGATGGACAACCTTCTTCGATTTCTCCCAAAATTGAAACGGACTATATACAATTCATGGAAAACAACCAAATGTTACTCACCTGTCGGGAATGTGCTAAGATGTTCACTACTTTGGAAGTAAGTTCAACTTGATTATTATTACTGTTTGTGTTTTCTGTGTTTAAAGTTCCATATTTGCCAACATTATTTTTCTTATTTTTTTTCTTTGTTATTTTATAGTTAACACTTGGTAATTTATTGGAAATGTGGGTCTATTGATCCCCAATAAACTTAATTAACGATGTAAACACTTTTGTAGATTATTTCTCTATGAGGATTTTCAATGATTTCTATGATTTTTTTATTTTCAGTTACAGTTTTTACGTTATCAAAATTGACCCTCCTGAAAAAACTGATTACAAAAATATCTTTTCTCAATAGGATTCATTCTCAAAAGTATTGATACCTTCAAGAAATATTAATTCGGCCTGAATTTATTCCAGCCCGAAATTTTAGTTTCTTTTTTACTGGAGAAGTTCTGCTTTTAAACTACACTATATGTAAAGGATTCGGCTGATTCTTGATGAAAATCCATAGTGTTGTAATACAGTAATATCTGTTTTACAGATAAGAGCAATATCTATCACCAAAATTTTGGTGAATTATATGGAATTGGTAAGATTTTAGAAAATATTTTGAAAATGATTAGGACTGTTTCAGGGATCAAAATTTTACTTTTCATATCGTTTTTTCTTTTAGCTCAATAATAGGTAAGACTAATTTGATTGTTCATGTGCAAGCACAGTTATAATGAATTTACAGTGTTTTAGTAAATTTTCAAAAATAGATTGAATAAAGATTACATTGTAATAATATGGTTACCTCATATCCAATTAACTTTCTGTTTCTACGTGAGCATTATCTTTGTTCATAGTATTTTTTTTATTTGCAATAATTTCATGCTGTAAGCAGATTATTTTTTGTATATATTATATGATCTACAGTGAATCCACTTAACCAATGTATTCAAAATAAATTGTGCTTAAGACACAATAAGAAAACTTCATGATCATAACCTAAACTTTAATTCTGGAAAAGGGCCTACGATGTCACAAACGTGTCCACACGGGTAGCATGTATAAGTGCAAACAGTGCGACAAAGAATACACCAGGCTGAATCATCTTCAACGCCACGAACAATCACACAATAGGAGAAAGGTCCATGTCTGTCGCATTTGCAGCAAGACGCTGACTAGGATGGAGCATCTAAAGAGACATCTTGTGACACACTTGAGGGAGAAGCCGTTCTCTTGTAAAACTTGCAACAGGGGGTTCAATAGGGTGGAGCATCTGCATAATCACGTCCCAAGATGTAAAGGTTAGTGAACTTAATTGAGATACTTGAAGGTAATGTAATTTATTGTTCTAAGTGATGAATAAATTGTTATCGTTATTAAACAATAGTAAATTGAACGTTGTTCATGTATTTCAGATAATTCTGAGTAATTTCGTATATTTTAAGATTCATTGACTATATTTATTTTAGCAGCTTTGGTATGTTTGGAAACAGGATTCAAAGTTATAATTAAGGAAATTCGGCATATTGAATAAAAGTCTGAATGAATATTTGAAAATAGTATCAACTCAATTCAATATTTTTCTCACTCAATTTATAGTGAATAAATATCTGGCTAACCTTACAAAAACATCTAGATATTCTCTTGTTTAGAAATTTCAAAATGTTTTTTTGTTGGAAATGAATTTTTTTTCTTTTAGAACCGAAGTTTGTATTGAATGGCATGTCCCTCTAGAAATGTTGCCCCTCCTCATAAAATATTTTCTATACCTGAATTTATAACTAGAAATGGGGTAATACTTACTTCCTATCGTGTTCATTTGCCGAATAAAGATTTGCAAAATGTTAATGTCAAATTTTTCAATCTAGTGGATATTTTATTTCTTACACTTACAAATCCGTTGTATTTCTTCATTGTTTATAAAAAAAATAATACATTCAATGTAGATGAAGAAGAATATTTTGAAATCTTATGTCAGGAAAAAACTCAGCTCCAGGGCATGACTATATCACAAGAAACATGTTGAGAAAGCTGGATTATAAGATTCACAAGTATATCATAAAAAGCTATCTATGAATTTTGCCTTAAAACTCATTATGTACCTGACAATTGGAAAATGGGTACAATAATTACAATTCCCAAACCAAACAAGGATCACTCCCTTACAGACAGTTATCGTCCGATTACTCTCCTGCCTGTAATTGGCAAAAACTTTGAAAAACTTTTACGAAACCG
>WOGO01002083.1:0-16540 GCA_015342085.1 Leptinotarsa defecta | reverse complement strand
AGTAGCCTGGTGTCATGCACATGCTTAATCAGTTTCAGATTGTTTTCACCAATTCTGTGGTCCTTGTCTAGAGCATGTTGGGCGACACTGGATTTTTCTATCCTTCCATATTTCATGTGTGCACAATGCTCCTTGAAGCGGGTTTTAATCACTTGTCGGCTTTGGCCGATGTATTTGCTGTTGCAATCTTGACAACTGATTTCTGAAATCCCCGACCTAGAAAATACAGAAAAGTCGAAAAACACAGGTAGTTAATTACCGAGAAATTCCATGTTAGACTTCAGGTATACAACCTCAGGTAACAAATTTCAGTATATAAGAATTAACCATACTAGACAAGGTATCAATTTTCTTCTCCTGAGGATGCTAACTTTGTTGGCAAAACGCGCGTCGAGTGCAAAAATATCAGTTTGGTGTTAGAACAATTGATCTCGAAAAAAGTTATTCTACTTCGTTTGAGTTGAGGCTGATTATAGAACCGAAAGAGGCGTAATTTTGTATTTACAAAGGTGGAAATATCATGTCTATAAAATTTCAAACATGGTTAATTAATTTTATTTCTACCTTGGGTTTTATTTTTTCAGTAATGAATTCACTCTTAAATGCTAATATTATAATTGATTTTCCATGAGTTCAATTTGTATCATATATATAATATATTATGTATCATTTTTCTGGTGTATTACATACAATGAATTGAAATCATAGGTACTTTAATATATTAGAGTGTGATATCTATGATTGCAATGTTCATTGCATATTCAGAAAAATGATATTTTTCTTTCTCAAATACTCGTATTGTTTTCAATAAGTATTTAAAATATTTAAAAAATCAAATCGAGAAAATTTGTACTGAATATATTTGAAATTATGCACATTTTTTTCCTAAAGGGGTCATCCTTTCGATGTGTATAATCGCTGGATGCGGTCAGCATCAAAGACAATTTTTTATATGTCCTTGGTCAGCATGACTTTTGACATATTGACTCTGACATAACCTCATTCTGCCTTTTGTCAAATGTAAATGTCACTGTAGATTTTGAGCAAGTTATATCAATTCATTGTGATAAATATTTAATTTCTATTTGAATGAATACAAATAAATCATGTCTAGGGAATTCCAGCTTAGTACTTCACTGTTTGGTCATTCTATGGATATAAGAGCCATAACAGTAACACAAAGTAATGATATCATAAGCGGCTCCAGAGACAGAACAGCAAAGTACTGGAAATACGATCCGTAAGTGAACACGATTTTTTTCAGTTTCATCGAAGCGGATTCATGCATCAGTCTTTAGTTGTAAGTCGCAAGTTATATCACTGATTTTTTCAACATTAATATTCATATACCAGCCTGGATAACATCATATTTACTTTCTCATAGTATCAATATGAATTCTAACGTCTCAAAACTTGCGATTTATGACTTGAAACCGAGGTAACAACTAGTGCATTATTCCAGCTTTCTCTGTCTAGGTTGCACAATAACTATCATGAAGTTATGACTTACCGAAATCATGAAAACTTTGTTGGAAGTGTACTATTCTTGGAGCCTACCAAGGAATACCCTGATGGATTAGTTATAACTGGTGGATATGATAAAGCAATTTTTGTTTACAAGCCTGGAGAACCTTTTCCTAGTTTCATGTTCAAGGGGGACCATACAAACACAGTCTGCGCCCTGAGTAAAGGATTAGAAGAAAACACATTCTTCAGTGCCTCCTGGGATAATACCGCAAGATATTGGTCCATTGCTAATGGCCAATCTAAAGCCCTTGTGACTTTTACTGGTCATGAGGCAGCAGTTTGGCATGTTAAACAGCTCAGTGATGGCAGAGTTGTTACTGCGTCAGCAGACAAAACCATAGGAATGTGGAGCTCTAGTGGACAAAGACTGAATACTCTTGCTGGTAACGTTTATCACATATTTTGGTGAATGTTCTCTCAATGGCTCACGGTAGATTTTGTTCAGGTTTTTTTGGAGATTCAACCAACAGAATGGTGAAACTTAAAAAATATTCTTCAGGAATTCACTTCTGGTAATAAACACCTGTACAATGACACTTTCTTTTCTCGATACCGTACTGTGACTCTTTATTCACAAATTTCGATTGGTTTACATAATAAAACAAATCTATTTCTCCAAAATAACTTTTTTCAGAATCATATTCTAAATGGTACTGCGGACTATTTCATCAACGTCTAGAAATAAAAATTAGGTTAGATGACAAACAGATCACCTCTGTTTTCAACGATTCCTTTCCTATTCATTACATTGTTAATGGTTTCTTTCGATGGTTATACTTTCCCAAAGCAAGTTAATATAAGTTTCATATTGTATGAAATATTGCTTTCATAAAAAAATTACAGTGGTAGAAAATGTTGTAACCAGAACCTTTTTAGGTTATGGTTAGTTTGTAACATGACTTTGTTATAGTTTTTTATCTCCCGTTTGCTACTAATCAGAGAGCAACAGTTTTTTGTTTCTTGAGTGGTCATATTTTTTGATTACTGATTTGTGGTCAAAAAAATATGTAATTCCACAAAAATTATTTTCAAAAACTGAAGCTAATTGTCGAAGAAACGTTTTTGAAGTTTGATGAACATCTTATTTTTCAGGGCATAAAGATGCTGTGAGGTGTCTAGAAGATTTTCCAGAGCTCAAGTATTTTGTCAGTGTCGGTAACGATGCATCTGTCAAGGTATGGAGCTATTCAGGAGAAAATATGAACACTTTTTACGGGCATACGAATTTCATTTACAGGTAAGACCTCAAATTTGTTCAATGGTAGCTATTATAATTGGAATTGTTCAAATCTACACATTATTTTTATTTTGTATTTCACACATTCATTATATTGATTACTGAATGAAATCTTCAGGAAGTTCATGATGTTGTTACATCAACCTTATTATTTTGTCTCAAGAGGTAGATGTAAAAGTTCCTACAAAGTTTTTTATTATTTCTTATGAAAATTATTGAGCATATACTTCTTCATTATCTGAAAAGGCCAAGAGCTATACCTTTGCTGAAGTTTGAATATAATTTGAAGGTGTTTTTTTCAACATAAAAATTTTGTTCACAACTATTGACAAGCCTCAGAAAATTAGCCTATGTTCAGTCTCAGAGTATATCAGAGCATAGCAAGCACATATAGTAACTTCAAATTTTTCACTATAACTCTAATTTCAGTTCCTATGAACTTTGAGCTTTCAGAAATCAACTATAATAACAGGATATTCATATGTATTATACTGTCGGAAAAACTTCAATTTACCAATATTTAATAAAAAATTGTTCTATGCTACCAAGGTATCAACTGCAAACTGTACAATATTGAAATTAGTAAGACTTGATGATGCTTCGAAGAAGAGAATGAAGAGCAATGGTTAAAAATTGATCCCTGTGGTATACCTCTCAAAATTATCAATCCAGAAATTTTTACAACTTTGTTCTCAAGGTGATAATTTGCAATAACTCCCGTTTTCTGTTTTGCAAATATTGTGCACGAGGTTCGGCCAATTGTTGAAGTATTTTTTTAATATTTTTCTGGAAATATACCTTCTTAAAGCATCATTTCGACATATTTATATTCAACAAATTTTCTGTGACATTTTTTATGTCTGAAAAGAAAATCCAACTTACAAATTATTTGGCTTGAATTTAACTTTTGTGCTTAGTATAGCAAGATGCAGACCTCATGGTTTAGATAGTTTTGTAACCTCAGACGAAGACAGGACAGTTCGATTTTGGCAAGGCGGTGAAAATAAACAGACAATCCACCTACCTGCTCAATCTGTTTGGGCTGTAGCATGTTTGCCAAATGGTGATATCGTGACTGGATCCAGGTAATGCACTCACGATCAAAGTTTAATTGAGTATTTAGGTTTCTTTCATTATTTTCAGCGATGGCATTATCAGGGTTTTCACCCAAGAAGAAGGTAGAGTAACAGATGAAGTTAACTTGGTGAAATTCAATGAAGAAGTCAATGCTTTAAAGCAGCAAGCTTTACAAGAAATTGGTGGGGTGAAAGTTTCAGAGTAAGTTAGAAGAGAGTAGTATTCATTTGTATAGAAATTCACATGAGTAGAATTTTTTTTCAAATAATTTCTTGAAAAAATAAATGTTTATGTTAAAATATAGGATTCAACTCACAATATTTAATAGAACATAATAGTTATTCCGAAAAAACACTAGTTTTTTGTTTTGTTATTAAAATAATTTCTCAATAATTGCAGAACATCAGTTTTAAAACAGAAATTGAAATATTTTCAAATTCGCCTGCATCTAATCCAGTCTAACTCATTATTTTTATCAACAGTTTGCCAGGTAGAGAAGCCCTCTATGACCCAGGAAAAAGAAATGGGCAAATGAAAATGATTCGAGATGGCAAAAACGTTGTAGCCTATACATGGGTTGAAGACGGCGAAAACAGCCACTGGGATAAGGTCGGCGAGGTTCTCGGAGGCTCTGATAAGAATGAAACTGGAAAGACCACGTATGAAGGAAAGGTATTCATAAGTGAAATATTTTTGGTTATTCAATCTAAAGTATAACACTATGGTTTCAGTCTTATGATTTTGTTTTTTCTGTCGATGTGGAGGATGGAAAACCTCCTTTGAAGTTGCCTTATAATAAAGGGGACGATCCCTATCAAGCAGCAAACAAGTTCTTGACGAAAAATATGTTGCCGGCAGAATATTTGGAGCAGGTATTTAGTTTCAAATAAATTTTTATTATGATATTCGTAAGTATCAAGTTTGTATTTCTATCTATCCGTGTTAGGAATCACACGTTGAAAGGTAAAACCTCGATAGTCCTTAGCTTGCACAAGTTTTGGCTTTTGAGAGTTGTGGTTCGTAGGGGGCAACAGCTGGTTAACAGAAAAACATATTTTAACAGATCTGAAAATACAAATATCTTTTTTCCTGATTTCATCTAAATTGATCTCATCTTCAGTTTTTTATGTGTAAACAGATCATTGCTCAGTTAGTCTAATCATTGATTATCTGATGAAAAATCTAGTTAAAGGCTTATCGAATAGTTCATTAGACGTTGACATTTGTGGTGTTCGCCGAAAAAAGGTAGATCATGTGTCAAAAAATGAGTTTTGACTTAACGATGGTTTCAGATACTTGAAAACATGCTCTTTCACTCCTTTTTTGAAAATTTTTAAATTTTCTATATTGGATTCCTCCAAGAACACATCCTGAATATGTCACTAGTCAGTGTATCTACTGAGATGTTATTTTTTTCAAGGTGGTTGATTTTATTCTGAAAAATAGTCAAGAAAAGTATGTTCCTCCTGTCAGTAGTGAATACCAAGATCCATTCACAGGTGGTTCAAGATATACCCCTGGTTCTAGTTCTGTGAATCAAAGTCAGATGGGTGTTAACTTGGATCCATTTACAGGTAAGTTGTTGAATCCACATCAAATTACATAATTAGCATGGACATCCCATCTTAGATGTTTATCTACTATGACCCCCCAAGTATTTTGCTTCTTGATTTCATCCTATGGAGAGCATTGACATTTTTTCAATTTTATATTCTTCATCGATAAAACCTCACTTGGTTGAATTATTGCAAAATCAATCTTTTCAATGTCAAATTTCAAATCGTCCATTTCAAAAATATAGTGAAATTATGATTCGAGAATATAAAATATACTAACCTCTATGGCGATAATGTTCACTCCTTGGATTGATAGAAACTTGCTGCCACCTTGGAATTCACTGAATATTCATCACCTATTCGAATACTTCAGCTAATCAGCGGGTTGAAAGTACGCTTTTTGTAGTCCTCAAGGTCAAGGTAATGCGGAATTGAACAAGGTCGTATGACGCACACATAGCTCAAGTTTAAGTTCAGTCATTCAACGCCAAGAATTTACATTGGAGAAATGAGGATGATATTCAAAGTTGAGTCAGGGATTGACCTAGAATGACCTTGATGATAATTAAGGTCGGTGAACTGTGTGACCTCGAACGACATTAAACATGGTTCATCAAGGTCATATGACGTAGTTCAAGGTCACAACCACATTCATCTGGAGGTTGCCTCGTCAAGGTCATGTGACGTCATTTAAGGTAAAGTGGTGGGGGGAGGACTTCGGATCGGTATGAATCAACTACTACATCCTGTTTCACATTCAGCTTCATGTATAAAGAGTGTATCTTTATTCGGCTGTTCGCTTTGGAGTATCGAAAATTTTGTTAATTCAGTTTCATGGATGTTCAGGCTCAATAAGTTGTAGTTTAGCCATACTTGGATATTCTGGAGTAGTTCTTTGGAATTTGTGTACAGTTTGTCCCAAGATAGCCCATACCACAGTAATGCAATTTCTCCAAGAGCTGAGAACGTTCACGGCACTGTTTCGGAGATATTGAATTGAAGTCTATCAGCTGTTTTTTATAAGACAATAAATATTAATAAATATATCAGAACAAAACTTTTTTTCAAGGTGGCAGCAGCTACTCAACGTCTCTCGGCAGTGGCGGAAGACCCCCTACTGCTTCTTCCAGCCTGAATAATGTTCCTGTAACTGCAAGTTCTAGTTCTGTCTCGAAAAATGCTGCTGGTAACTTCTTCCCTATTACTTCTTACCGCTCCTTCGAAGTGGGAGATCCCAACGTAATCCTCAATAAACTCAAAGAATTCAACTTGAAGACTGGTGATGGTAACGATAGGCTAAAAGACAAAGAGTTGGAAGAAGTCGTGAAGTTTTGTTCTGGCCCTCCTAATGATGGTGGTAGCCTCGATTTACTTTGCAAGCTACTCGATTGGCCAAATGGTGAGGAAAATATTTAGAATTTCAAGTGAATTATTTTGATGCGTCTCCCTTTTTCAGATATAATTTTTCCTGTTTTGGACGTGATACGACTAGCAGTTAGGGATAAAGTTAACAACAGAATAATTTCTTCGATGAATAACGGCATAATAATGGAAAAACTGAAAAATTATATAACAAATAGTTGTACAGTAGTCAATAATATGATCGTGTCTCTCAGGACCATTTGTAATTTATGCTTACATGAACCTGGCGAGAATTTAGTGTATAACAACAGGTTTGACATTATGGAAAACTTCACTTCTTTGGGACAACTGAACAAAAGCGGTCAAGTGAGTTCATTTCCAATATTTTCAAATCAACTTCTTCATTAAACTCTCTTCTTAGGTGGCTTTGGCAACATGTTTACTGAACCTGACGATTCTCACCATCAAAAGTAGTGACGAAATTGGGTTTTCGGTTCTAGCTCAAGTTTTACCCGATATCCTAACAAAATTGACAGATACCGAATCCCAGTTCCGAACTTATGTGGCTTTAGGAACGTTGATAACCTCATCAAATAGTCACCAACAAGAGATCAAAGCAAAGATTAATGAAAACTCCAATTTTCTTTCAACTATGCAGCTCCATATGTTTTCAGGACAAAACGATTTGGAAAATAAGCGAATGAACTGTGTAAAGCAACTGGTGATAATTCTTTAGTTGGCTTGTAATAATTCTTAGGCTTCAGTTATTTATGGAAAAAATTAAATATTTTACTGTGAGTTTCTTTTCCTACATTTACGTTTTTCAAATAATACTTCAAGTATTTCTGTTGCAGAAAATTTGTTACAAAACAACTCCTCATTGATATCAGAAATCTCAGTTTTGTAATGTAATAGTAATATTCATTCACAATTAACAATGTGTAGCGTATATATTGGTTAGAGAAGAATGTTTCCCCATCAAAACTGATACATTTAAACTTAATCATTATTTCTGCAAATAAAAAGTAACTCAGGCTATTTTGGAATACTTTCACTGTGTAATAAAATTTCCACACAAATTGATTACTTGATTTGAATACTGATATTACTTCGATTCCAAATATCAGAAAATACCCTATTATTTTCAAATGAATATTTTCAAGTAAGGGGGGATAGCATAAAAAAAACAGAAACCAGTCAAACTGCCAAAAAGTTGTTCATTTCAGAGCTTACTTGAATGAAGTTTTGACATGTATTCATTCATGTATTCAAAAAAGCCAATATATCTCCTGAACTAATGGGAATTTTCAAATTCTAAAACTTCATTGGAATATGCTCTAAAATGGGCAACGTTTACTAATTTAACTAACATTGTATCTCTCACGGTTTCTGATTTTTCTATGCAGATCCCCCCTTATTTTGGACACAGAGTATACCTTCATTAGGCATCTAGTCAAGCCCTGTGGACAGTCTATTAGGAAATTATGTTATTTTGTTGAAGCCATCCCCAGTTAAGTAAAAAAAGCTAGAACTGAGATCAAATTCTCATAAGTAAAATTGCACAAAAAAACTCATTTGTTGCAATGAGTGATATTTTGTTCCAATTTCCATTCCAAATGTTTTCTGCCAATTCAATGTTTATAAAGGAAATTAGTTGTTGCAAATGAGCTTTTCCTTTCAGCTCGTACCAAAAAGAATAATCTGTGAAAGACAACTTTTTCATGATTTTAAATTTTTTTCCTTTCAAGTTTTTTCACCATTCTATTTTGAATAGTGAGGTGAAAATTTCATTATAGATTTTTGAAATCAAGTAATTTTTGTAAGATAATAGGCTTTCATGATAACAAAATTCTTGTTTTCTCTAATTGGGAGATATTTTATATAACTACATTTTTTGCATTGGCATAAACCACTTTAGAAAGTTGCACTTAATTTTTTTTTGAACCAAAAAATGAGTGATGTTTGACAGTATTATTTGATAGGTCAATGATTCTTTTCACACATTGTTTCTACAAGATTTTCTTTTATAGTCAATACCAAAAGGTTATTAAAAGTTTATAATAAGCTAATTATTACTATTATAGCTTCTCTTTCTGGACAGTATATCTGATGCTTAACAATGCCTTGGTAAGTTTTCCAAAAAAAATTTATATTAATAATATATTAGATAAACTTTTGGAACAAAATCAAATTCCATCTAAGAAAACTATTTACTGAATAGGAAGATTATTTTTTCTCCATAAACTGATCACCAGTAGAATATATTCCCCAAATCCCATTTTGATTGATGTTTTAACATAATGTGGTCAAAAATTATTTGCTTAATTCGCCACCTATTGTAGAGGAGGTCAGCAATTCACAGATTACAATAATACAGGAGGTGTTGAACCCCTAATTAGCATTACTTTGGAGAGAAATTCAGAGGCTCAGACATAATCCTTTCAGAAACAGATGAGTCAAATAATTATGAAAGTTACTATAGAACCAATATTTATCTAAAGACAAATACAAAGTCTTATTCAAAACAAACTATAATTGTATACACTTCACATTCTATTTCAAGTTTTCTAGTTCAAGCTCCTTCAGCAGCATTTTCCTTTTGCTGTTTAATTCTCAACCTTTTCTCTCGTTCGTACTCCTTCATTCTTATTACAAAGCTGAAAGATACAAACTATTGTGAGACTTGAATATTATTGATTGCATTTATGTTGACAAGTGGGATTATCAATATTGTAAGAAAATTAAATGCATTCATTATTTGTTTTAATGGCTAGTGCTAGTTTTTGAGAATTTTTTTTTTTCATTTACTATTATTTATTTTTATCTACTGATCTCAACTCTGAAATTAAAACTTGTTGCTCAAGTCTACTTTTGGAGATAAAGCTACATAGAAGTCAATAATCAACTATTTTAGTAACTGAATTTTGATAAAAAATAAGATATCTTCTTCGGAAATGAAATATTATGAAGATAATTTACTTTGGTTTCAGGTTATTATTTAAGTTTACTGCAACTTCATTTTTGAGACTTACCATGCAAAAACATTTTAGAGCAATCTGAAACACATTCAAAATGTTGATGTATTTTCGGAACCATTAAAAGGAATGAACTTTTCTTCTAATTGATTGCCTGAAGTAAAAATCTCAAAATATCATGTTAATAGTTTATTAATGAAAGATTTGAACCTGTATGTTATTGCTTATTCTATTTTGATAAATTGATGGATGTAGGCATTACTACGTGGTAGGAGATCATAATGAAAATAGAAATGAAAATTTCTGTTTTTTATCACTTTTAATTGTAAGTAATATTACTGCAGTTTCGTCCTATATGGACATTCTCAAACTAACACAATAAACTAACAATGAATCATTACATTCACCAATATATACCATTGTTTATTGTATTGTATTAGTTTGAGAATGTCCATATAGGACAAAACTGCAGTAACGTTAGTTACAAGTAAAGTGGTAAAAAACATGGAAATTTTCATCTCTTTTCATTATTCTATTTTGAGTTTTCAACTTATAAAATGATGATTTTGGACTGATTCCAGATATTCTTTGGTGACATATCTATAAACTTAGTGTTTCTGTGTTTATTGTTATTATTAATAAAAGTTTATAAAACTTTCTAGAGTGGACCTAAGTGAAATTTTCAAAATTATCAATTCTGGAGCTTGATTTTTCATGATATTGCCAACAAATAATAACAGAAACGGAAGTGAAGTGATAATATTATTTAGAGCACGAATAAAAAAAGTGGTATGGTGTACCTTTTGGATTTTTGAGTGGTCCTATTTCTGAAAGAAGACTATCAAAATCTAGCGCGAGCCATTGAAACAAATAATTACTTCTATCACAGCGAAATATATTTTAAACGAATCGAAGTTGTTGAGATAAATATATTTATTAACGATTTTACTCACTCATCGTATTTACAACTGAGGTACTCGTGCTTTTCATGTGAACAATTCACAACCCATGGAAAATTATCTCTTCTGCAGGTTCTGAATTTCAGAAGTAAATGGGCGCAGTAGTCACGGTCTTCCAGTGGTAACTTCGCAGACCTCATTTCTTCCTCGGTCGCAATCATGACTTGAAAGAGCGAAAGTATGAAAAAGGGACCGTGAAGTATTATGAAATTGTCACCTACCTCTTTCTTTTCTTCCTGATTCAAAACCTAATAATGGATCAAATGTAGGTTCTTCGAGGGGGCTGGGTGTTATTTCAGGTTTGAAATATAAGTCAAACCCAGTCCTTGGGACATGTCCAAAGCCGTTTCCCATTTTTACTACAAGTAAAAATTGAATAATTTAAGAAATTCTAATTATTTTAATAATGAGGTTATGTTATGTAAGAAACTGACACTAACTAATGACAGAAATTTGATAAGTGACACTGACAGTTCTGAAAGAATCATACGTCTTAGATTTTACTTATTGTGCCCATAGATAGAAAGGGGTTTTCATTTTCGAAGATAGAACAATATAATATATAATTGTAATGGGTGTCATAATATAAACTCATTGTTTTTAGCTCCACTTCCACACAAAAGTGATAGGGTATGAAAATTCCCCAAACAATCATAATAATGTAAAAATGGTTGTACATGCTTAAGTAATTTTCAGAAGTCTTTTGAAATGCCACACTAATATCTGACGTATAGTTGTATAGTATAAAAAAAATTCGAAAAAAAATATGGAGTTCTATGAAATGTATTTTGCTCATATTGCATCTGTATCTAGTGCACATGAAGTTGTTCATCCTTATGGAAACCTGTGGAAACCAACTCCTTGTGGAATGTTATACAATTTTTTTTTATAAGTAGAATCAGGAAACTTTGGTATGAAATAAATCTATTGAAAACACTTTTCCTCATCCGAATGATGCTAACTTGGATAACGAAACAAGCATTGAGAAAGATTATTTTTGTTCAAGTCTCTTAAATTATTATATGTCATTTTAATAGGCCCCATTAAGAACGACAACCTCTAGGAGTCGCAATTTTTGCGAACTGAGGATTAATGAGGAGGTTGTATACCTTTTGACTGCGAATCTTTAGAGGGAGTATTTTCTAATTTAATCGACTTTGGATCTCACGATTTCTAATTTTCATATGCTGGCTCTCCTTATCTTGCACACTTAGTATATATTTTGGTTTACTTTTATGGTGTTCCATCATAATTAATTTGAATACATTTTTCATTTACTTCATAATCATATTGTTGACGTTTTTAGATAGAAATCAGAATCAGATAAGAATCAAACACAACATATGATCATGTTCAAGTCTGATCTTCATTTGATACCAATAGAAGCTTCATTCATCATATTTCAGAAGAAAACTCAATCAGCCCAAAGCCGAAAATTGAAAACCAATATCACAGTCGTAGTGAAGCTGTGTAGTGACAATAAACCGTCATTCATTATAAGATACCTATACACTGGTGTAGCGACTCATTCGTGTATTATACGATTTCATATACGTGGGACGAATTCTAAAAAGAACGGTAGTTACCGTTCATTTCGCTGTTCGTGTGACAGTATAGTGTGGCGTATTCTACAACGTTATGATGTAGATTGAGAGGTAGACGTGAATTGTGATTTATCATCAAATCTATATTCATCAGTTTGAGTGCGTTGTGGAAACATTTTATCTGTTCACAACGCAAACATAATAATAATACGATGAGTGAATACGTTTATTTTTCTGTTAACACCAGACAGCGCTGTTTCGAGCCGGCGTAGGTCTATGGTGCTAGGCTGAACCATACGCTGCTGAAATCAAGTGACCTTAAAGGACAAGGCTGAGAAGGTAATGTCGATGACTTTATGAAGACGCCATCTATGGGATCGACAGAGAACTCAGTTCTCGAATATCAGATATAAACGGGGCTCCCCAAGGCGATCAGTTGTAAAGCCAAGTACACACACCACAAATGTGCTGCTGGTCTGAACTGTTCTCAAAGGACAAGCCTGAGTAAGTAATGTCGGTGACATCTCTCCTCACGAATATTGCCGAATAAATTTAATGCAGTTTACTACATCATTCGTATATTTATATCTCTCTAAGTTTATGAGTTCTGTGAGTTTTATCTACCTAATCGGTATTTTGATGATATCATGAAATTTCATTTGTGTTCATAGAAATACATAATTTTTCTGAAACCGGTTTTGATTTCCTCAGTTGATTTTGAAACATAGGTACCGTATTCGGTGAATATTACTGGAGTTTTTTTTCAACACCAAATCCTTATTTTCAACATCTCGACCCGTGTTTCGATCACCAAGTGATCATCTTTAAAGAGGAAGATTAAAACCAGTTTTAATTAAATTAATTAGTTATTTAATTAAATTAAAACTGGTCGTTAAAAATAACGATTTGGTGTTGGAAAAAAACTCCAGTAATATTCATTACTACAGCAAAGGTTCCAAACAGTACATCATAAGTCCATGAATAACGTTTAGGATACATACTCCGTTCAAAAAAATCAGTTTTTTCCGTTAACCAGCTGTCGCAACCCTACGAACGACAACCCTCAGAAGTCGAAACTTGTGCGAGCTAAGGATTAACGAGGTCTTACCTTTTAACGTGTGAGTCCTAACACGTGTGATTTAGGAATCACACGTTTAGGAACTTTGTTTAAAAAAAATGCGGGTCACCAACCAAAATATATTTCAATCTGAATTCTGAAAACGAAAACTACTTGCTCAAATGTCAACTTATTAGGAAAAGAAAAAGTGTGGTTGGAGCATGATAAGAGCACAGCAGTTCATGGATCTGCGTTGGAAAGAGATTCGCAAACTCCAGGAAACGTATCTTCTATCTAATTATTATTATCAGAAAAGATGTGATTGGAATAAGTTTCGGTGGAAAAAAACGTTTTTAATTTCTGAACCATAACTTTGTAGATATTTCGAACACACTGGATATTTCGAACACACTGGATATTTCAAGTTTCCTGGCTCTCATTTCTTCCAATTTTATCCCTTTTTGTCATAATGTCATAATTAGGTCATAATGATCTCCTGAGGACGCTAACTTGGTTAGCAAAACGCGCGTTGAGAGACCATAATTTTTTTGTTCTGGTGTTGGAAAACTGTTTTCAATTGATACATTTTATACCAGAGGTTTCAGTACGAACTGTCAAAAAAAACCTGAGACCATGAAAAAAAAGTTTTTAAAGCGTTCCGACAGCCGTTCTCAACTAAGACTTTGTCAATTAAAATTGAAAGTACTCTCAAATCTGCAAAACAAATTTATTCCTACTATCAACTGCCATCATTTGTATATTTTTGGAACTGAATCAGAACATATTCAGCACCTCAATTCTATAAGCAGTCGGTTACGCTATTTTTTTATAAAACCAGAGATAAAGCATTCGTGATCTAACACTAGGCGATGGTGTTTGGCCCGCCATAGCTACATCAGTGGCCATCTATGGGATCGACAGATTACTCAATCATCGAATATCTTAGATAATCGAGGCTCTCCAAGGCGGCCCGCTGCAAAGCCAAGCATTGACATTGACTACCGAACGAGATTCGTCCTGTCAACTGAAAAACCATTAGATGAAATCTTTGCTTTGCACTTAAATTCATTTACTTCAAATTAATTCGAAGCAATACTACAGAAAATTCACGAATCAATACAACAACTACTGTCCTATTTAACAGTTACTGAGTGTCAATCGAAGGAATGACATTTCACAATAACAAAAAAACGAGCAGCCTAGTTTTTTGAAATTAATAAGAAATACTTGTTAGCACGGTTACTGTCAACTACAGCAA
The DNA here is from genome assembly GCA_015342085.1 of Leptinotarsa defecta. Lineage (NCBI taxonomy): Eukaryota > Metazoa > Arthropoda > Insecta > Coleoptera > Chrysomelidae > Leptinotarsa > Leptinotarsa defecta. Next base: position 1,988 of record WOGO01002083.1, on the reverse strand, counting down.
GGACTACAGTTCGAACATTTACAATAAAGCTATGTATTTATTACTGGATTACTTTCCCATTGTTAAATCAATCATTAGAAAAAATATAAAGGAATTAATTAATTTCTACTTTTATTAGATATCAATGAAATTTATTTTCTAAGCGCACATCTTTCAAATTCTGTCCGTTAGATCCCAAGTATCATACCTTTTTGGAATCAGTTTGTTACGGATTATCTAAAAGTGACACCAAATATAGGGTGTTGCATTTAAAAAATTTCCGATGACGTCATCACATTAATATGGATCACCCTGTATTCAATTTTGTTGTAAAATGTAGAATATTAAAATTTTAAATCGACGTGTTTCAGGTTTTTGTAAAACGACCTTTGGTTTTGGAAATATCGAATTTATTCCATACTTTGCGGACACACTGTATACACTTACTTAAAGTAATTCAAACAGATAAAGGCATCTAATAATTTCTTCCATATGTGCGAGAATTTGTGGCAATATCATCTATAATCTCGAAATCATGAATGGATATGATACTTCTTTATGCTGGTAAACAGCACTGGTACTTGTTCTTAGGTTTGATTCAATTAATTTAATTAACACTCATTAGTACTCTTGTAATTCCCGGCAGACATCACCAGACTTCGTTCAATTTATTTTTAGATTAGGTAGACGTGCTCATATGAATGTGAGCATTATAACGAAGCTGCTTATAATGAACGGTTATCTCGATACCTGGCTCTTGTGGATTGTGGTACACAGCTTAACAATTAGACGGAAAGCTATTCATGATCATACTTGAACTATTTCAAGTTTCAAATATTCTATAATGAAAGCAACAGAAGATGAACGGTCAAAATATAATCAAATAACCAAGGCCGTTCACAGGGGGGCTTCAAGGGTCAGAATGTGATAATTTCATTTAATTTTATTCCTTCGTAGTTTTTTTTACTAGTGATGAGATAATTACTAATTGGCTGTCAGAACAATTTCATCAAGAATTCTGTCGAAAGGATTATCGCTTTGAAGGAGAATATTGAATCAAATTTCCTCGAAACAAAGTGGAAAACTTTGATCTCCATGTGTAACACAAGATACATATTAATAAAGCAATCCTGGAGAATTTGCGTCATGATCCATACTAAGATACTTCTGAAAAAGACACATTTTTTCACAGTCGATCACCTCCACCCAATTTGTTAAAAGGGTATGTTTCTAATCTGTTTTATTTTCACACACTATCCATCATCAGCTTCACACCATGTTGAGACAAACCAATAACTAGGAAATAGATGGACATTCAGAACATCTACAGACTCATTTTCGCATTGCAGTTGCAATCCAATTTCTTAATGATTTTTATGTAGGTACCATTATGTATTATTGAAAAAAATGGATCAAAGAAGTTGCATGAAATTTTGTGTAAAAAATGGAATAAAGTGCTGCAAAAGGTTAACAAGTGGTGTCGAAAAGATCAAAGAATTCGCATAAAATTTCATGTAAAAAAAAAGAATTACCTTAAACGACCCATTTTTCAAATTTCACTCCCTTATAATTTTTTCATTGATGAACAGATTTTATTGAAATTTTTAACAGTCGTATCTCGAGACCTCCTTAATCCAATGGTGTAGTCAGAACTTAGATGAAACTTCTGAAATTGAAGTAGTGGGTTGAATAAACATCATATTTTTTAAATTTCATTCACTTATATTTTTTTACTATTGGATACATTTCTTCGTAACATAGGCATAGACCAGTGACATAATCCAGTGCTGTAGACAGATTTTTTGTAAATAAATCGGCAATATTTTTTTATTTTTGGTCTTGAAAAATAAGAATAGTTGGCCCTGAAAATGACGATTAATTCATGAAACGTGGTTTCCTAGTAGACTTTTTGAATATCCACCTAATGCAAAAAGAACTATTCAGATCGGCTGGGGAATGAACATTTTATAAGGGTGCTTCCATCTTAAATGGGGCACACTGTATATACA
>WOGO01002082.1:0-16541 GCA_015342085.1 Leptinotarsa defecta | reverse complement strand
TATATATCCATTATTCATTGGACCCCACTGGATGTATATCCGGATAACCTTCAATGGTTATTGGGTTAGCCAGTTCAAATATCAACCTCTCAGTCGTATGGGGGTGTGAGGGAGCTGATGGTCATACATTGATTGCCGAGCACAAGAGAAACACGCAGCGAGAAGGAACCATCAAATAGGTAATAGCAGAGCATGTTTGGACTCATCATCATAACATCAAGTAGTCCCAAGCTGAGATCATCCACAGGGAGGAACACTGGTTTAAGAGGAAGTTCAAAAAAGTTACATATATGTCGTCTAACGACGCATTTAGCTAGCTAGCAAAGAGATGCGCAATATTTAGAAACCTTTAATCAAGCGGAAAAACGGTCAACTTCCTCGAAATCGGTGAAGCGGAGAGAGGGAAAGATGGGTGATTTTTCTAACAAAGTGTAAGAATTCGATAATAAACAGTCTTCTCAAGATAATGATTGGCAAAAGTACTGAACATAAATACAAGAAACAGTCAGCCCTTGAAGTTTCTCAAGAGTGTTCTGAAAATATAAAATAGTTTCGCCGAAATGACGTGTGAATTGTCGTGGAGCGTAGCTGTAATGTAAATTTCAACCCGCGGAGTATATTCCAATACCCGCCCCATCATGGGTTTTCAGCCCGTCTTTATAGCAGATGTTTTTGCCAAAATCTTATAATCTAAATTAATCAACACTTTTTTTAGACAATGGAAGTCCGAAACTATAAAATTCACCCAAAAATATTCTCAACCACATTCAAACTAATATCTGTAAGATATTTTTGAAAATATCCCAAATTAAAATTTGCCATTTACTAATATTTAGAATCTTCTGACATACCTAAAGTGTTTCATATTTATTTCAGGATAAACTAAAAAAAATTACTGTTTTTGGAGCAGGCCTCCTGGTAGGAACAGCTTTAACTGTGATAATCCCTGAAGGTGTGAGGTCACTGATACCTGAAGATTCACTCCAACATGCTCATAACGAGTCTAAAACACTTGAGCACAAAGACCCGTTATCTGTGATAGGAATTAGCTTAGTACTGGGGTTCATATTCATGCTTCTGGTGGATCAGGTACGTGAAACAGTATATTGAATAAGTATGCTATATGAAATTGTATGGGAATATTGGAATTTTACAAAACTTCAATGAATACCCAGGACCAACTAGTAAAACGACTTCTCCACCATTTTGTAAACGAATCCCTTCATATAGTTCCTTATCATTTTAATATACTAATCTATGTTATGAACAATAATGTAATGTTAAGGAATGCTCAATAAAAATAGGATGGTAATATTCCCTGGGAATATTGTATATTGTAATGTCCCCTTTGGATTCTTAGTACTGCGACCTATAAGGGCTTTCGTACATGAATCCTAATCTGAGAATATCGTAGATTGTAATGAGTCACAAGCCCCTTTGGATTCTTAGTACTGCGACCTATAAGGGATTTTGTACATGAATCATAATCTGATCTATCTCTGGTTCCCAGAGACTACTGATGAGATCAATCTGTTTTCAGGAAGGCACTTCCTTGGTATCATAATAGTGTTATCTCTTCAAAAGAGACTTGAGCGTTTTGCAATAATGTGATGTATTAATTCTATTTTTATGTGAAATGTCATTTATAGTCATGTTAACTAGTCTCATGTCGAATTTCTGTCAATGTCAATTTCTGAGATATTTAAATTCCTAATAACAAAATTCTACAAATAAAATTTTGTATTCTATTTTTCAAGACATCTAACTTTTTTAGATTTCACAAAGCAGAAATGAAAACCTCAACCCATCTGAAAGAAACGTCACTGCGACGATAGGTTTGGTAGTTCATGCAGCAGCCGATGGTGTAGCCTTAGGTGCTGCTGCAACAACTAGTCATGCGGATGTTGAAATAATAGTTTTTTTGGCTATTATGCTTCACAAAGCTCCAGCTGCTTTTGGTTTGGTAACATTTCTTTTACATGAAGGCATAGATAGGTAAATATTCTGTGATTTATAACAACTTTCTGTTATTTGTGATGCAGTTTGGAACCTTTGGTGTAGTAATGAATATTACTGGAGTTTTTTTCCAACACCTAATCGTTATTTTAACACCTCGACACGTGTTTCGATCACCAAGTGATCGAAACACGTGTCTTCCTCTTGAAGATGATCACTTGGTGATCGAAACACGTTTCGAGGTGTTGAAATAATGATTTAGTGTTGGGAAAAAACTCCAGTTATATTCATTAACATTCTGGTATGTTTACACTATATTTGGATAAGTTGAAATGTAGATGGTGAAATAATAATTTCAATAAAAACCTAGCCTCAAATGTTATTTCATCCATATTTTACAGTTACTATTTTCAATTGATTCATTTTTGAATGTTTCATTTTGGGAAATTGTAGTAAGAATATCGGTACCGTTGTGAAGAACTCTCTAATACTTTCAAACAAATGTGAGTTTTGATTCACGTTTCTATTTAAATTTTTTGTGATGCAAAAATGATCTGATTGTTTGAATTATTAATATATTTGTCTTTCATTCATTTTCAGGCAAAGAATAAGAAAACATTTGTTAATATTTTCCCTCTCTGCACCCATTTTGACGTGCTTAACTTATTTTGGAATTGGACAGAAGCAAAAGGAAACACTCAATTCTATGAATGCAACAGGTAACAATCATTGGTTGATAAAAAATAAATTTTTCGGTAAATTTTATTTATTTTATTCATAATTTGAATTGAAAGGGGTCTATTTTTAGGATAGATCAATTTTTGGGAAAGAAAGGTTTGAACTTTCTATTTTCAAAACCTTTCTTTCCCAAAAATTAATCTCTCCTTAAAATATGCCCCTTTCAATTTAAACAAGATTCCTATGGCTGGGACTAAACCAAATAAGCGAATTAATGTCATTACGTACTGTCATCGATGAAATGAGTAAATTTAACTAATTCGTGACATAAGATCGTAATTTTATTAGTGGGTTGAGTGCTTTATATTGTAATGTTATCCAGATTGGGGCTGAAGAGGTAATAAGGCAAATCTCATTAAGTCGATGTCCGCCATTGAGGATGACAGTTCCATATAAGTGACATGCCTGAAGAAGCCACTGTATGGCGAAACACGTGTTGCGTTTTTGTAAAATTGTTTAGTTTAAATCTCACAATAAAGTGTATTTTGAATAAGTTAAATATTACCTCTTTCATATGATCTTGACCTTGAAGCACTAGTTAAAGTATATTATGCGAATTTTTACTCCGCTATGAGACTAAGGATAATCATCTGGGGCTCATGTCGTGGGTTGAATAGAGTTTTCTTATGTCAAAAAAATTATCAGAATAATTTTTAATATGAATTCAAGAGATTCCTGCAGAGGAGCCTTTAAGATCAACAAACTACTTACTGTGTCAGCAATCTATATCGATGAATCAATAAAATTTATCATCAATCATCCAGGTCATTTTAACATACATCGCAAAACGCACTATCTATACTGGAATGAAACTTTATAATAATCTTCCGAAAAACAAAAGATTTTGTCGTTGCTAACCGATTTCTGAAATCCGTAAGAGAATTTTTATGTAATCGAGCCCTACAATACGGATGAATATTTTCTGGCCTGTAGGTTTATGAACCAAATTTTATTCAAAATTTCGCTATGTTTTTATAGAAATTATCTTTACTTTCAATAATCATGCGCAATATGAGGCACATTTCAAAATGTTTGTAATTGTATTTGAAATATTTTGAATGTTTCATTTTTAAATTCATTTGTACATATATTTGATATTTTTACAATTTTCTTCTGATGTATTTCTCAGACAAAAATATTATGCCACTCTTGTGAATGACTATAAAATACTCTGTTGAAATAAATGTATCTATTTATCTCTTGCCAATAGGGTCTGTATTACGGTATCGGGAAGCCAGTTTTTTTTATTCAATTATGTGCGATACGTTCATGTGTAATGAAAACATTTTCAATATATAGGTATAAGTTCAAAGTTTTTACCACCTTCAGTCGATAACATTATCATTTGTAACAGCAGAAAATAAATTAAACGATGTTCACTGTTCAAAAGTATGCTTTATTCTGCCCGAATATATTTTCTAATCATTCTTTCGATTACTCACGTTTACATAAGAATCTAAACACAAAGAAACAAAACGTATGTCTGACTCATATATGTGTGTCATATATGTGTATATATATACACATATATTTATATTTTCATCACACTTTGTCAATGAGAATTTATTCTTGGACAATAAAGTATATTTATCTATCTATCTATATATCTATCTATCTTAATTTGTTCAGTACTGAGTAGCATTAAGATTATCAGATAAATTTTCTACAAATGGAATTTTGTGATATTTGGGTTTCATCCTTGTATTTTGGGAGGAGAAACTTTTTTCTTTAATTGTTTTTTAATCAGGGCTCTAGGAAAATTATTTTTTAATAAACAATTCTCAGTTGATTTTTTACTAGGTAATTCTCAATTAATTGGAAATTTTTGTTATGGAATTCAGAATTAAAAATGACAATTGCTCTTGATTTCAAATTCCTTATAATGTTGATTTTACTCAGAAGATTATATTTCGAAAAATAATTTGAAAATCTCTCAGAAAAGTTGGTTATGATACCATCCTATGTTAAAAATTGGGTTTGCATCTTCGATTATTTTAGTATCTAAAAATGCTAACGAATTATTTTCTTAGATTTCTAGACTGAATTTAAGTTTTGGATGAAAACTATGAAAGAGTCTAATATTTCAGTTTGCTGAATTTTTGGAATGGAAGTAACAATATCGTCAACATATCTTCTGAAGAAAGGCAATGAGAATGACAATTTTCAATGCATAAACTTTGTAGTTCTGTCATGACCAGTTACCCATTTCCAACTCAGAAATGTGTTTGTAAAAAGATACATTGTAACAAAAATAATTGAAATCTATACAGAATCCAAAATTTTCCATGAAAAGATCGATGCATCAAATGGTAAAGTTTAAAATGATTTTCCATTCCCTTCTAAGTATACTAATCAATAAATACTGAAATAATCAAAGATGCAAACCGAATTTTGAAGGTAGACTGGTATCATAAACCAACTTTTTCTGAGAGATTTTTAAATTAATTTTCAAAACATAATTTTCAGAGTAAAATCAACATTATAAAGAATTTGAAATCAAGACCAAATGCCATTTCTAATTCCGAATTCCATAACAAACATTTCCAATTAATTGAGAATTACCTAGTAAAAAATAATTTTCCTAGTGCCCTTATTAGAAGAATAATCAAATAAAGAAGTTTTTCCTCCCAAAATACAGGGGGTGAAACCCAAATATCACAAAATTAAATTTGTATAAAATTTATCTGATGATCTTGGAACTTGGATATTATCATTTCAAAAACACGATATATTATTGAAATATGTCGAATAAATGAGTCAGCATTCTACATAAACTCATTCTATCAGGCAGCTGTAATACCGAATAACATGTAAAATGAGAGTATAATATTATTCAGGAAAAAATCATTTGTACCGAAACAGGTAGCGTATGGAAACTGAAAAACTGGTTTCTCGTTAAAAATGTTATGACTTGTGAAAAGTATGTAATTTGAAATATTCTGCATTGAACAATACCGAATGCCAGAAAAAACTCATCCACAAAATATCAAATTTCTCACTTATCAAAAATAGTTTGTTAATGAAAACTTCAGAATATATTCTTCGAAAGTATATCTATCGACGTGTTCAAACAGAAATGCGTACTATACGTTCCTTCGGCGCGAAAAAAAAAATTAGTTCCGTATATTCCGAATTGAATTACTCAATAAAGTCAAATTTCTCACTTATCAGTAATAGTTTGTTGATGAAAATTTCAGAATATATTTTTCGAAAGTATACCTATCGACGTGCTTGAACAGATTAGCGTACCATACGTTCTTTCGTTGCGAAGAAAAATAGTTCCTTATATTCGGTATTGAACTACTCAAAAAAGTGAAATTTCCCTCCTATCAAATATTGTTTGTTGATGAAAATCTCAGAATATATTCTTCAGAATTATACCTATCGACTTTCTCGAACATATTTGTGAACCATTCGTTCCTTTGTTGCGAAAAAAAATAGTATCTTATATTCGGAGTATTTTTTACGCACCGAAGGAACGTATGGTACGCAAATTTGTTTGAGCACGTCGATAGATATACTTTCAATGAATATATTCTGATATTTCCATCAACAAACTACTTTTGATGAATGAGAAATTAGACTTTCTTGATTAATTCAGTTCTGAATATAAAAAACTATTTTTTTTCGCACCGAAGGAACATATAGTACGCAAATCTGTTTGAGCACGTCGATAGATATACTTTCGATAAATATATTCTGATAATTTCATCAGCAAACTATTTTTTATAAGTGAGAAATTTGACTTTTTTGAGTAATTCAGTTCAGAATATACGGAACTATTTTTTTTCGCAACGAAGGAACCTATGGTACGCAAGTCTGTTTGAACACGTCGATAGATATACTTTCGAAGAATATATTCTGAAGTTTTCATCAACAAACTATTTTTGATAAGTAAGAAATTTGATATTTTGTGCTCGAGTCTTTCCCGAGCTTTCGGTATTGTTCACCACAGGATATTTCAATTGACATACTTTTCACAAGTCATAAAATTTGTATCAAGAAACCAGTTTCTCAGTTCCCATATGCTACCTTTCGGTACAAATGAATTTTTCCTGAATAATATCGTACTCTAATTTCATATGGTTTTTGGTATCATTGCTTGTATAGGGACATTTGGCTGATAGAATGAGTTTATGTAGAATGCTGACTCATTTATTCGACATGTTTCAATAATATATCGTGTTTTTGAAATGATAATATCCAAATTCAGGTAAAATTCTTTATATTTGCAATCTGGCAACACTGCTCGCAAATCTCATTCTAAACCCTGTTTGGATTGTCCCTTGTTATAAACTATGGATGAAATGTGGGTAACTTCACACTAATAAATTCCAGACCTTTCCGAATTCTCAACTTTGTTATTTAGATTTGCTAAAAGGCTCTGTAGTGTATGACTTGTTTCAAAAACCACCTTCATACCTAGTTCCTTGAAAATCTTCCCAAAGTTTTTCGTGTATTGGTGGTATGGAACTGAGATATATTCATCTTGGTTTTTGTTGTTTCTAAAAGTCGACATTTCGTTCATTCGTAACTTAAACGTGTTCTTCCTTATATAGCAGTAACGATTTCTCGAGGGGTATTGTGGATGATATTATAGACAAGTTAACAACAACCGGCATCTAGATTCCTACGAGAGTGTATAAATAAGTGAACATAATAATATTATGAATAACGATGGTGGACCAATACCTAATAGTATACTATATCTTTCGTTGAAACAATATTTTATCTTTATTTGAAGGTGGTTGAAAATGTTTCGTGGTGTATTTCATCAGTTCGGACTTCCATTGTCTGATATAATATACATTGATTTGAAATCCCTGAAAAAACTAAAAGATTAACCGAAAATAACAATTTTATTAGAACAAAAAACTGAAATCTACAGGAAATAACATACAAGCTACAGCCAGGAAATAAAAAATTGAAATAATAATAATAAAAGCTGAAAATTGAAAAATATTATTAGCAAAAATGAAAAATAAAAATAAAAAAATTAAAAGATTCCAAACCAAATTACATCACGACATTTCGATTATTAGTATCCACAATCGTCTTCGGGTGACAACTTGACTTATTCCTCCGAGATCTGACTATTTATAGGTCATTCGGGTGATTTCACCTTTCATCTATCCCCTCTTTCCTCTCTCCGCTACATTGGTTTTAGCGGGAGATGACTGTTTGGCGAGAGCCAAACACAACTAAAATTGATTTAACAACAAAATATTTTTACTGCGTACAGATAGCCGTAAAAGTTTCTGTTTGCAGGCAAAAAATTGGTTCGCAGAAATGAAAGATGTGGTAGTATTGTGCATACAGTTGTACCTGTTGGACTGTTCAGTGATTACTTTGATATGTGTAAAAATGGTTTACATTCTTCAAGACAAAATTGAAACAGCTCAAATTGAAGTTATGGGAACATTTGCTGCAGAGCCCACTATCTCTTCACGATCAGTATCAGAACAGGCGGAAGTGTGACGCAAGACTGCAATAAAAGCATTGAAACTGCATACATTTCATCTTTATGAAATGGAGATCCTTAAAGAACTCCAGAAAGTTTTATGAAATAATTTCTTATAGAGTCAATCCCTAATCTTCTGTTAAACATCTGTTTCAGCGATGAATGTTCATGTTTTCTAAATGGCAATGTTAATAGACAGAATTGGCGCTATTGGAGTGACAAAAACCCACACATTTTTCGGGAAGGACATACACAACACCCAAAAAAATTTGATGTTTGGGCTGTTATTCTTCGAATGCCATTATTAGTCAATTTTCTCTGGAAGAAATCTTGACTGGCAATCTGTACTTTGAAATACTTGAAGAGATTGTCAATCCTCTTATAACTCACGAGCTAGAAACTCAAATAAACGCAGAAGGTAACTAACTTTTGCAGGAGGACCTCTTATATACATTTTCAGCAGGACGGTGCTCCACCTTATTATTTTCTTCCTATTTGACAGTGGTTGAATGAGAGATTTCCGGATAGCTGGGTTGGCGGAAGAGCAGCAGTTGAATGGCATTCAAGATCACTGGATTTAAGACCCTCACATTTCTTTCTTTAGGGGCATCCCAATTCCGTTGTTTATGAAACACGGAATTAGGATGCCCCCAATTCCGTGTTTCATGAAAGAGGAATTACAGCAGCATGCCAGTCAATTCCTAGTGAAAAGAGGGGTTCGAAAACAGACTTTATTTACTGTTCAGAGCAGAATGGACGACATTTCGAACAGTTAATAAGGTAATCGTAAGTAGAAATTATGTTTGAAATGTCTTTCTCGCAAATTATTTTTCATTTTGTGAATGAACAATAACCAATAAATAAAAAATCCCACGCATAATACATTCATTCTTGTCATTCAAGGGTTGAAACGGTGCCACTTACTCTTATTATTTTTATCAAAAGGAGTCAATACAATAATACAATACAGAACAGACAAATTCTAATTACATGTGAAAGTTTAGAACGCTATTTTTTGAAAAATGCTCATAAAAAAATGATAAGTCAGGGTACCATTGTGAGCAGAATTGCACGCCAATCAAAATGATGTGCCACTTGATCCCCTTTTACATTTAAAATTCTAAGGGTAACATCTACCCCTCCTAGAGGTTTGAACCACGAGGGCTACAAATAGTCTTCGAAAGTGTCCACCTTGACCTGTTTTTTTTTACTGGAAGGAACATATTGAGGGTGGGAAGTTTTCAAATTGACAACCTGTATATACAATTATACATACAATAATTGTAACTTTCATCTATATGTTTTACTGATGTGGAAAAAGTAATTTTGTATTGATTTGATTTGTTCCTCAGTACGGTTGTGGTCTCGGTTACTGAATGATCAACGATTGAGTATATTTGAAGTTATATTCAAATTGGATTGTGATTGATAAACGCGATTTGTAATAAATGGTCTGGTAATTGGTGCGCTGATACTTACAAAAAATAGTGTATCACTTTCAAGCAGAATAATTGCCAGAATTACCGGCAAGAGTTAATCTTCCACTAGCCAGATTCGGACTTCCTCACTTGGTTTTACCTTAATTGTATCTTCGCGTGTTTGTCATGCATCAAAATATTTAATAATGTCATAATAATATCGCTAAAATAATCGATAAAAGGAAGTGATTGATAATAAAAGTGAATACAGCTAATACTTATATCCTCATAACACGTTTTTAATGGATTGAGGAAATCGAAAACATATACAGTTAAATGATCCAGCAAATGGAAAATCCAATAATGTGATTTATGGTGATTTCTTCAGTCAGTTAGCTCAATCTGTGTAACTATGAATATTTCTGCTGAAGAGAAAACTGGAAATACTTCAGTTTTTCGAATATATTTGATCATCGCCAAATATATAGGAGTGGCTCCACGTGGAAAGAATCATGACAAACTATCAGGAAAAATATTCTCGAATCTATTGTCCATATTATATTTCATCGTGGTATTCTGCCTTGAAATTCCTATGCATAAACACGTTATCATTGAACTGCTTCAACGCACTGACTTACTATTTAGAACATCGCTTCACATTATGGAAGAAATATCTTTGGTTTGTTTACAGTTATCATTCCTAAGTGGTTATGTCTTTTGGAAAACCTGGGAAATCATGTCCGACGAAATATTGCCTGATACTTTTCGCGAAAAACAAAGATTTAGCTATAAATACAACAAGGTGTATGGAGTTCTTAAAACAACCATTTGGCATTTACTTTTCTTGATTCTGGAAATACATGCATTTTATAGTTGGTACGCTCTTGCTTCCTCATATTGGCTTATAATCATGGTTGCTTCGATTAGGCGGTATTTTTATTTTGTGGGAGTAACATTGATTTGGGAAATATCCAATATATTTCATATTCGTTATGATTACTTGAGAACCGTTATTCAAAATGCATTGCATGAAGATTCATTGCATGGACTCAGTGAACTACAATTGAAACTTAAAATTCGAGGAATCAAAACAAAGTATAAAAGACTATACACAACAATTCTGGACGTTAACAAAGTTTTCGGACTGCCCTTCCTTTTTTTGATGATTTATAATATAATTGCTACTCTCAAATGTTTCCAGTGGAGCTTAGATTTCAGCTTTTGGTTTGAAGATGACACAGGAATATATGTGCCGGGGTTAGCTATGTTCATTTATCTGTTGGTGAGTACTTTTGATTCATATACAGTTGGAACCTCAATTTGAAGGATTATTATAAAGTATCATTATAAGCGATTCCCCATAAACTGATTTCATGTTTCGAAATAGAAACTACCAAACTGACAAATACGAAAAACACATTTGAATAATACTGTTATACCAATAAATCATAATAATATATTCCTTGTCACTGAAATTGCTTACTTCAAAGCTATATTGAGTAACGAACCGTTACTGTTTCTCATTCAAGACCGTAGTATTTGAAAATACGGCATCCACTCTGTATAAGGTTCTAAATAGTCAAAAGAAAAATACAAAATCCCTCAGTGAAGAACGAGAAGGTGTCTGTTATATTTTATAACGCAGATAACTGGAATTCCCTGAAAATAAAAGTTGAAAAGGAATTCCTCCTCATAAAATATTGGCTGGATAAGAAGCTACTGACGGTGAATATTGACAAAACGCACCACCTACCATTCTCTTGTGATGCAGCTGGAGCACCCCCATTCGACCAAGTAACAATAAAAAGTGATACACCTTTCCATATCTTTCTGAAAAGAAAACAAAATACTTGGAATAATTCTAGACACTAATTTGAAATGGGACCTCCATATTAAATATACCGTCAATAAATTGAGGACCATTTTATTCAAATTTAGGAAACTCGAGAAACTCCCCTCTAAAATATCTCAAAATATTATACAACTCGCTTGCCGAAAGTCATATCTGCTATGGAGTAGTAGTGTGGGGAGGAGCATTAAATAGTCATATTCACCAAATTGAAATTAGGCAACGGCGTTTTTTTAAATTATTATTCTCTAAAAATGGTAATTATCCCTCTGATAGATTATACATCGAATCTCGTTTCTTAGATATACGATAGTTGTATTTTTCATGCTCTAGCACCAAATATCATACAAATAGACATACGGCATCGCTTACTTCTCATCAGTACCACACCCGCCAAAGAGATTAGTATACTACATCCCTAATGGTCAGGGTCGTTACTAAGAAATCATTTACTCACTTTGCATCTAAAGTCTACAACCGAATTCTTCAAAATAGTCAGAGTCAGAGTTAGAAATGCTTCATCGTCATAAAAGTTTGGGTTTTGTTGACAAAGCAGGACAAAGCAGGCTTGAGAACTAAAACAATCTGAAACATGAACATGAAGGTCAAGAATTCAGAACACGATATTAACATGGCTCAAGCATACTTCAAAAAGTTTATGGTAAAAGTCTGTGATAAAAAATTTTATATGTTGACAAGACAGGCTTAAAAACTAAAACAATCAGAAACATCAAAATAAAGGTCAATAATTAAAATAAGATATTAATGTGGCTCAAGCACACTTCAAAAAGTCTATGGATAAAAGTCTGCGATGAAAAATTTTATAAGTTGGAGTTATAAGTTGCGAAGTCATCCGAAAGAAATTGCTCAATAGTATAATAAGCTTTATCTAGCACAAGGTTTTTTTACTCTTTTTCGAAACTGTTTGTAGCATGTTAACTTTCTGATTGAAAGGGGAAGATGATTGAAGTATTTTTTGCTATTGTAAAGAATCGAATTTTCAATTTATGCTGTTGAGGGGATAGGGAGAGGAATATTGAATGTGAGATGAGTGGCATAATTCTGAGTTTAGTTCGAGATGATATCTTTGTGCTTTTTGTACATTAAACAGACTGTTTCTAAAATAAAGAGGCAGTAGACTGTTAAGATGTGATGTGTTAAAAAACAGGCTTACAGGAATCTTGCACTAAAGCTTCGGTAATGAATCTCACTGCTCTTTTTTGTATTGGGAAAACCTGACTCAATAAGTTTTGACAGCTGCTTCCCCAGAAACAAATTCCGTACCGCAAGTGGGACTCGAAAAGTGCAAAGTATGCTTCTCTAGCAGAGTGATAGTCCAATAAGTTAGAGATAGACCTTGTCGCATAACAACTTGAGGATAATTTTTTGCATAGTATACTAATATGCGTTCCAAATTTTAATTTGTTGTCTATGTTGAGGCCTGAAAATTTGTTCTCCAGTTTATGATCAATGATGTGTTCTTCAAGAATTATATGGTCCAGGTTACATTTAAAGGAGATTGTATTAGTCTTTGATATATTGTTTAACTTTGGCTATATCATGCTCTACCCTAATTTTTAGTGCATCAGTGCTTCTTCCATGCCAAAGTATCGACGTGTCATCAGCAAAACTTGTGAATTTGCCTTCAATCGATATATGTGCCAGATCATTCATATATAATAAAAACAGAAAAGGCCCGAGGACAGATCCCTGAGGAACTCCACATTCAATGCTCATTTTATCTGATGATGAACTTTTGAAATTCACTACTTGAACACGATCTGATAGATATGACTCAAACCACAACAAGATGTTTCCTCTAAATCCGTAGATTTATAGTTTTTGAAGCAATATTTTGTGATCAATGCTTTTGTTAGATCACAAAATACTGCCACTGCAGCTTCACCAACATTCAGTCGAAGGTAAAGTTCTTTTAAAAAAGCAAACATCGCATCATTTGTGTTCTTAGAGGCTTGAAAGCCAAATTGATTGGAGTGAAGAATATGATTTTTGTCAACAAAATTTAGGATTCTCTTTTTCATTAACTTTTCCACGAATTAGAAAGAGTTGGCAGTAAAGAAATAGGCCTGAAATTCGCAGGTATATTAGAATCGCCTCCTTTAAATAATGGAATAACTTCAGCAGTTTTTAGGCAATCTGGAAAATACCATTTATGAGAGATTTATTTATAGCTTCTGTCAAGATATCTGATATAGTGTTTGGCAGTTTAAGGAAAATTTTACGTGGGAGATCATCCCATCCTGAATAGTTTTTATTTTTCATGCTAGAGAGAATTTCTTTTATTTCATTTCCAGAGGTTGGGGAATAGTTGAATGAGTTCGATATGGCTACATGCCTAAGGAAACTCATTGGGTTTTCATTGGTTGATATTTTTTGCTATTTTTTGAGCAATGGGACAGTAATGAGTGTTTAATACGTTTGAACTCAGTTCACTTCCTATTGAGATTGTTGACTTTTATTCAAAAACTGAGAAAACTTCGTCTTTAGTTTCTCTTTATATCGAGTGGTTTGACGTCATAGTACCGCCATATTCAACTTGACTATCCAACTATCCCATTAACGATAAAACAGCAGAGCATATACTTTGTGCCTGCCCCGTTAGGGACCGAATCAGGTTTTTTAGAGTTAGGCAGAGCCGTACTCTTACCATCTCACCTGAAAGACCACCCACCATACGAACTAATTGGCTTCTTCAAGAAGCTGGGTTCATTTGGCCGAGTGTGAATAGGTGTCAGCCACAATAAACCCTTGTGGGTTGCGGTGGAGGGTTGAATAGACCCACTTACTTTGAATCTAACCTAACCTAACCGCCATATTCAAATAGAAATGGCCACGTGTGTTATATTGTCAAATAGAGAATTTTACTTCTGATCGAATGGTTGAAAAAAATATACCTACTTGAAATTCTTGACTTGATTTTATTTCCGGTTGACCATGTGAAGATTTTCACGAGTTTCATCATGAAAAATATCCGCATCGAAGAACTCCGAATTTCAAATTTCTTACTACGTAAATAATTGAATGGCGCCGTGTACAATGATTTCGTTATCACTCGGTATAGCAATTTCACAAGAGGAATCAACATATTCACTTTCTATTCACAGTCTCATTCACATGTTCCATTTTTTCTTGAAAATATGAAAATTATTATATAACTTCCGAAAATTACGATCAAGAAAATTGAAAGTTGTGCATTGAAAAGACTTGGATTTTTTTTATAAAAAATAGTCAGTAATTAAATAAATAATAGAGCTAAACTTCAGATGAAAAGCTGAAATTGTTAATGAGTTAATAATAAACAAAAAAACTTGAAACATTATTTTCATATCTGCAATTCTTTAAAGTGTTATTATGATTTTATATACAAAAGAGCGGACGAAAAATACAAATTTCAGGGCAAATTATATTGAAAGCTATATAAAATATGGAAAAAACAATTTGAAAAATAAAACATATATGGCTACTTCTATTGCGTGATTGAGTATCAAAAAAATGGAAAAAATGAATTTATTTATAACAAATTGTTTTTCTAATAACAACAATAGAATTCATGATTTGAAACAAAATGGTTCTTTGATTTTGATATTTGGTCGCAAAAAACGATTGTTAATAATTCATTTTTAGCAACAAATAAAATGTTTCTCTAAAAATCATAATTTCCATCAATAAAACAAAACAAAAAATATTTTTAGATTTACCTATGTATTTTTTTACAACAATTTTTCAAACATTAACTGTAAAAAATTAACAAAAAAATTAAGTAGCTCTCAACCATCTGTAATTTTTGCAACGGAGCGCGGCGATCTATTCATCAGCCTATTGAAAATAACTTCACGAAGTGAGAACAATTCTAGGGTTTCAGTTTAATAATCACCAGGGTTTTCAAGTTGACCTTAAGTTCATAAAAATTTATTAACAAATAAATGCATAATTGATGGAAAAATTGGGATACAATTTTTTTTGCGGCGGATTATTGATATATTTCAGCACTACGTAAATTTTTTCATTCCTTAATTTTCATATTTCATATGTTGAAAAAATAATTCTACTGTGTCAGATTGACGCCTCGCACGCGAAAGCTAGGCTACTCGTTTTTGGCTCTAGTTTCAGGGCTGTGTAAAAATTATAAATAGAGGTACTGCTCCTGGAATCGAAACTATTTTTAGCAAATTTGATGACCTTTGTTTTCAAATTCGAAAATTTTGAGTACTGTTCAGAAAAAACCAAACCTCAATTTTTTTAACTGATTTGTTTATGACTTTCGTAATTTTTTTCAGTGCCTTTTCGAACTCATCCTTGAACTTTCTATGTGACAATACGAATCGAATGACACCTTGATCGTAATTTCCGGAGATTATATAAAAATTTTGGAAGAAAATGGTACATCTGAACTAGACTCTTGATCTCATTTCGGCCAAGTCATTTGGTACTTTCATATTTTGGAATCCACAACCAATCCAAAACCTCGTTATTATTTTTCATCATATTCAAGATTTTGTTATCCTGTCCATCCTGAAAAATGTATTTGGGAAACTGGAATACTGAAAACATAAACAACATGTATTTTTTAGTTCATTTTGATCAAAACTAACTCAAATTATGCATCAGTTTCCACGACGAATCAAACTTTCATGAATCTTCGCTAATATTCACATCTCTTATCACACTCACACCCATCTGTTTCACATGCGAAAAACTCGGCAACGTTGAATGGACCTCACTCTGCCTTTTTGATGAATTAGTACGTGTATAAATGTATAAATGTCCTCACATTTTTAGGATCTTTGAAAAATATATACAATCTTCACTTCACTAGGGGAAATATTACAGTCCTCACTTTGTAGATGTATATTGAAAAAAATAAATAATTTTCTATTAGGATTTTTACGAGTGAATTTTCCATTTCTCTAGTGGAAAACAGAGGCCGCAGCTAGGTTCCCAGTCAAGCCCTTCACCCGGTCCTCACAACTGCGGTAGCAGAAATTTGGGAAGCTAACCTGAAATGCCATCGGAAAACGAATCCACATGTTTCTAGAAATGATATGAAATCTAAAAAGGTTAATGCAGTCAAGCTGCTGGAAAATAATTCCATGAAAAT
>WOGO01002081.1:0-16546 GCA_015342085.1 Leptinotarsa defecta | reverse complement strand
GCGTCGGTCCCTTTGATGTTGGTGTCCAGGAATTTCAGTTTCTACAATGGTGACTTATTTGACACTGATGACATTACTCCCTACTACAATCTCAACCAAAGCGTCAAAACACTGCTCAAAATAACAACTATTCATATAAACTGCTCAAAAAAATACAATCGATGTAAACCATGTTGGGAACCTGAGAAAATTGTACAAATGATAATTTTGCATTTGTTTAATATTCAAGTAACCCAGATCATTTGGACAATGATGAACTATGTTTCAAGTAGATTTTAAACATTCATGGGCTCGGCAGATGTTCATATTCGGATGTGACAAAATATATTTTCATTTCAACAAGAAAACAGACAAGATGAATAATCAGTTTTGTTATTCATGAACCATGGTACGAATCCATGCGAAATTTCTTTGTAGTGGTTTTTGGGGCCAAATATAGCATATTATTCAAGATGACGGACAAGTTTTGCCGATTCGATTTTATTAAGGGCCAATTATTAAAAATATTCCTAATCTAATTCATCACTCAAAATTTAAGAATCTGTAGATCCTATTCTTTTTGAATTATGTAGTACTATTTAGGACTTGAAGAAGTAAAAAAGTAATTGTGTAGTGTTCAACAAACAAATTTTTCAGTAGGTTGGGTGAAATCCAAGAAATTCGACAACTATGAAAAGGTTGCGTGCCTGTCTTGAACTCGTCGTTTGCGCAGACCTAAAACTGCAACTCCTGGGTCTGCGTGTAGAAAATTCAAACCAAAAAATCACCCGAAGTGGGAATATCAGAGGAAAAATTATAAGTTCAAAAATATAAGTATAATACAATATTAAAACTTATTTCTGAAAAACTTAATCTGAAAATTAATTAATAATGTTCAAGTAATCAGTGAAGAACCTTACGATTCCATTTATTGATATAAACAAGAAGAATTATTTGGGTATTGAGCATTCATAATTTATTTTATCCTTTAAAATATATCATATTTTCGGCAACGAAAATAAGAAATCGAATTGTTCCCATCAAATAGATTCTAAACATGTCCCAAGCCGATCATTATTTTTGAATGTGAAATACACCGTGTATAAGTATTCAGGTTTCAACTAGCTGGTAACTATTTTAGTGCGAGTGCGAATCGTTCGATGAATTCTCGTCCTGTTGCATGTTTTTCACATTTCAGCAAACTGAATGTCGAGACATATGCTATTTTCTTGAAAACTTTTCAGGTTAATAATAAAACAGAAAAGAAATTAGAGAACTAAGTTAGTTCTTCTATAAATAGCTGGAAGTGGAAACGTGTAAGATTGAGGAGTATTTTCGGATGTGTTCGTCTAGCTAATACGCTTTTTATTATTTCACTATTCCATGAAGAAATTTTAAGGAATATCGATTACGAATCGTTTGTCAGTCTGCCAAAATGTCAAAATATCGGCTCGCATTGCAATTGAATAATTGTTATTCTGATATTGCTAGTAGCTAACACGAGAGAGTACAATGAAAAAGAGTTATTTTTGAACCAGCGGCGGATCAATAAATGAATACTACAGATCTAGAAACTTTGGTAATTAAATGAATGAGATACAATATCTGTTGTTCAAGATAAGTGAAACAAGTAAAACGAGAACAAGGAGTGTTGATTGATGAAAACAATTCTGAAATGCATTTACAAGTGGAATCAAAAAAATGTCAAAAAATTTGGAAGGAAAAGAAAATAATTAGATAAAATCTTGAGAATCAACTTCAGCAATAATATTCCCGAAGAGTACCTCTGCTGGAGTCGGGGCAAACTTTCCACACATTTTAAACGCTACTTAGTGATATCAACATTTTGTGGTTTCCATCGTGTCCTCTGTGTGATGCATGGTCGATTTTGTGCCAATCTTCTATTGCATAAAATTTCTTGATTGATTTGGGAAGACATAAAATTTCAGCTGTTGAACAGAAACTATTATTAATTTTTTCGAAGTCAATGTGAGCTTGAATGAGAAAGGGGTGGTTGCCGTAATGTTTTTTGACCATTTTGAGGCTCTTAACTGTGTTAAGTCACGGGATTCTGCTACACAAGCTCTTTCTCTACAGGCTTAGGAATACTGCTATTGAATGATTTGACTGATTCAGGTAATCTCTTGCAAACAGCTATGGAAGAGTCACAGTGACTTGAAATTGAAAAAAAGTGCGTAAAGGTCAGTTATGGGGCTTATTATTTTGCTTCTATCCATCAATGATAGTCAGTATACATTTTTTTTTCTGATTGATTCGGCCCTTACTTGATGAAGTACCACAGTAATTTCATAAACTACACCTCACGATTTTATCTTGACAAACTTTATTTTCAAAAAATATCTGACGACATATTTCGTTTTCACAGTAGCTTTTTCGCAGTGAATGACATATTGTAAGTTATTTCAGAATGTTAGTAATGGTGATCTATTCAAATCCAAATGATCATTCAGTGAAATTTTTGAAATTTCATGTTCAATAATTTCCATTGTTCCAAATAATTAAGCTTTGAACCTTTATTTTATATGTGTTAAATTTTCATAATCTCCATAAAGATATGATTTTTTCTAAAAGATGCATTACATAGCTCATATGATGTTCTTGGATTCGAATCCTAAATGTTCTGCCAGTTTGACCAATATGTACTTTAGAACAATTTCCACAATTCAATTTATGTACTCCTGATTTCTCGAATTTGGATGTTTTGTCTTTATTCTTCTCAACTAACTTTCCCAACGTATTACTTGTTCTATATGCAATTTTAATATCTTGTTCATTCAAAAACTCAGTTTTTGAATGTGAGCCTGAATGAGAAAGAGGCGGCTTTGTAAGTCATGGGATTCTGCTACACAAGCTCTTTCTCTACGGGCTTAGGGGTATTGCTATTGATTGATTTGATTGATTCAGGTCATCTCTTGCTAACAGAAATGTTAGTTGAAATAAAAAAAAATGAGGAAAAATAAATGTGCGTAAAGCCCATCAGGGTTCAGTTCTGGCCTTATTATTTCTTTTCTTTCCATCAATGTACAATGTTTCTGGACAATTATAACTGCAGATGATGATACAATGCTCTTGCACAATATTGATCGTACTGTCTCAGGAGAGTATCTTACTTCTGATATTGTGAAAATAAAAATTTTGAATTTAACAAACCTGCTGATGCTGAATATACCAAAAAAACCAAGCAACTCACAAGTTGAATTTAAATCGGGTCAAATTAAGTAATCAATAGATTCATAGTAAGCCACTGACAAAATTCACTATATTTAGTCCGAATCATACATCACCGCTCAAAAAAAATAAATTTTCATCTGACTGCTTTGTAGTGAATGTTATATTTCTTCAGCTCAAATGTCTGCAGCGTTGATTTCTTACTCTTCAATTATCGAATCTTACCGTCCACGTTATCACAAGTTGTGAAGGGGTTCAATTCTAAAATGACTCAAATGCTGCTATTTTCATTATTTCAAACAAGCAAACCTCTACACCTTGCCTGGTTTGATAAGTGCAGTAGCTTGTTTCATCTATGGTTAGCAATCCCAGTAAGCATATATTTAACCATTCCTGAGTATAGCTAATATACCTTGTCTATTTGCATCTCTCATGTATTTCCATATGTACATCTAGCCCGTACCAGTGCTACCTTCTTTTTTCTTTTTATCTTTTCTACATTTCGTTTGTATTTTAGTCTGAGATTTAATGTCTCTCCCAAATATTCAACTCCCCCCCCCCTCTAGATTTTCTTCCATTCATATAGTGAGTTCTAAGACCAAATCCAACTTGTTGATTTAGGCGGTGGATTCATTGGAAAGTCACTAGATTCATTAATATCGTGATGTATACAATATTTTTCCAAATATAATTAAATCTAGTCCATCATTATGTATTTTTAAAAAACAGTTATTGAAATCCATCCATAATGCTAGATAGAATAATACTTGGTAAGATGATATTAATAAATATAGTATTTGTTTGTTATTTTCTTCTATTTATCATTGTATTGGAGCTGCACCTATATCGCAATGTATTTTTAATAGCATATGTCGGTAGCTAGAAAAGCTAGAAGCTTTTATTTTTTTTTTATTTTTAATTTTGAACTATGTCTACATTTTATGTATGTTGTATGTTGTTTTATTCTATTTATCATTGTATTGGACCTGCACTTATATGACAATGTACTTTCAATAGTATATGTCGTTATTTTTCAAACTAGAAATTTTTATTTTTTTATTTTCAATTTTGAACTATATCTACATTTTGAATTTTTATAATTATTCTTAATTTCTACAATGTTAGTAATATATTTTATATAATATTGAATATTAGGGTTACCTATTTCAATAAATATATTCTTTTTCTTCTTATTCCAATTTTGTTATTAGAATCACCACTAATCTAGTGACAAAATCAACAGAAACGAGTGCCTCTTCCATGAATCCAAAATCGGAAGAAATTAATGATATTTTGGTGAATATAATGAATTTTTAGTAAATATTGTAATGAATTTAATAGGATTTCAATGAATCTAGTGACAAAATCGACAGGTATTCAGTAAAGTTTCAGTAAATACAATGAAGTTTTGGTAAATTTGTCATAAAATCGGCATGATTAAAATGGATCTTATGACTTTTCATTGAATCTAGTTACAAAATCAACAAGTTGGAAAACTTATTAACAACATTAACAGGATTTCAATGAATCCAGTGACAAAATCAACAAGAATTCAGTGAAATTTTAGTGAAGAAAAGATGAATTAAACTTTCTTTGTTTTTTATAACTTTTATTTGTAACTAACGTTACTGCAGTTTCGTCCTATTCGGACATTTTTTATTGTATAACTTTGTAAATGTCCGTATAGAACGAAACTGCAGTAACGTTAGTTACAAATAAAAGTGGTGAAATTTAAAGTGGTTTCATTTATCTTTTCTTCATTATAACTTCCTACCACGTAGTAACTAACGGCTACATCCATCAATTTATTGAAATTTTAGTAAATATAATAAATTTTTGGTAAATTTAGTTACGAAGTCGACATGATTTGAATGAATCTAATGACTTTTCTATGAATGTAGTTACAAAATCAAGAAGTTGGATTCGATCCTAGTGCTCTCACTATATGAATTGTGGAAAATCTAGTGATATGTTGAGGAAATCTAGTAACTTTTTTAGAAAATGCAGTGACTTTTTGGACAAATAAAGTGGCTTTTTGGGTAAATCTAGTGACTTTTTTGGGAAACCTAGAAACAAAGTTAACATGTTGGATCGTACTTTTCCTAACCGCCAATTAGATTTCAGAATTTTCTTAGCACATATACTTCTGTTATGCAGAAAAGATATTTGCTGATCTGTAGGTTTATGTCTATAACCGTCTGTAACCGATCTTAACTTGCATATTCATCGAGAAAACAGATCGAGTGTCATCACCCGGAAACTCCAATCCGCCAATACACTCACCTTCGCGTACCCCTGACTTTATTTAGTATCGGCCCGATCCCATTTGGAAGTGAGCCCACCGCGCTGAATAATTCATCCCACAATCTCGACAATTACCTGCATTTCTCACGAAATTATCCTATTATACGGTGCGGTTCGTAAATCATCTCGAAAGAAATTCGACAATTACATTTTCCGCCGCGTTCACCGTGCCAAACCGGTAGTGTTTTGTGTGTGTGCATATAAAAGAGGCGGCGCCTAATCCCCGGATTATTTATTATTGCTACCTTGCCGCCCGCCATCGACGTTATTTATATAATCTGAAATCTGAAATTAACGAGTTTATAAAGTTCACTTCGAATTAAATATTTACCTTTATAGGCTTGATGGATACCTGTCGGCGCATACAACTGGGAAAAGGTTGGATGACGTACCTACAAGAATCCGAATTGGTCTTGGTTGTTCTGTTTTTGAAATGTAAAAAGAAAAGAAAGGGATTATTTCCCTACACAAGTTCATTTAGCAAGGATACACTTGGAAACGTAACGGAAAGCACCAAAAGTTTGCTTGTTTCAGTTTTTGTGGACGAGCAAAAAAAATGAGTTAGCTTAAACTCATTTCCTTACAAAGAAGACTTATACTACGAATATCAACGATGAAAAAGGTTCTCAAACGGTTTCACTACGAGTCAACTAAATCAAACTAGAGCCCGAAAATAAAATGAATCTTCTGTCTTTTGTCGATCCCATATATAGAGCATTTTCATATGGAAAGAAGTCTATGCCAATTTATAATCAGGCTAGTAGTTTATAGACCGAAAATCCATGGGAGTCATAAAAATCTTTGAATTTTAAAGACTCGAAGTAGAAAATGGTTTATAGTAATTTCTTCATGCAAATATAATAAATGTGTATGTATATGGCTTTTAAGGAATCTGTTTGTATCAAAATTGAAAATGAATTAACAATAAAAACAGGCATAATGAAATAAATGTTTTCAATCAAATAATTGTTTCAATAAATAACAAAAACAATTTAAGTTAGATTCATTGAAATTTGAACAAAACCAAAATTAGTGTGTTTCCCGCAACTGCATTCGTGCTTTTGGCACGGATACACTATAGGATGAGCCGTCTTTTAGGAGAACTGTTACCTCCACGAGTGACACCTCTCCCCACAGGATTGTTGCAGCCCATTCCCATGCGCAGGGAGTCACTTGAATTTAAGATCTGTATTTCTTTTTCTGTCTGCATATCTTCTAGATGATCATGAATATCACCCGACACACCAACTAAATAAGCAATCATGCGGAATCTCGAAAGCTTACAAACAACGTTTTCTATGAGAGAAATAATAACATATGATATGAAAAATATCTGGTAGCAGTTTTACGAACCATTCATATTTTTTTGATACTGATCTTTCCGTATGGCGCCAAGATAAATCGTTGCAGAGGCGCAACAATTGAAATTTGCTTGGAAAATGATAAAAATCAATCTCGTCCCATATCTATGCAATCCAAAGTTATAAAAATTGAACAACAGAATGAAAATACATGAAAAGAACAAATAAGAGTCGAATTCCATTCGTCCTTGAAAAGACAACCACTTTGCATTTTCCATCAACATGATTTTGTACTTGTGATGCACTGTTTGGTATGGAAGCGCAGAAGGGCTACATATTTTTATTATTTGTTTCTTGGAAATTACTACTTTGAATCTCAAAATTTCGACTTATATATCGAAATTTCGACTTTAATCTCAAAATTTCGACTTTTATCTCGAAATTTCGAAATTCAAAGTCGTAATTTCCAATAAACAAATAATAATAATATGTGGCTCTTCTGCGCTTCCGTAGTTTGGAACCTTTGGTGTAGTAATGAATATTATTCGAGTTCTATCCCCAACACAAAACCGTTATTTTTAACTCCTCGACACTTGTTTCAATTACCAAGTGATCATCTTCAAGAGGAAGATTAAACTAAATCTGCATACAATGTTGTCCTTATGTATACCATAGATACCCCTACTAGGTACCTACGTCTTAATTGTCTTTCAATAAATTGATGGATGCAGCCGTTACTACGTGGTAGGAGATCATAATGAAAAGAGATATAAACTTAAGTGTCCGGAGTGTAATAGTGTTTATGTGGGACAATGCGGACAAAATTTCCAAAAACGGTATGCAGAACATGAAAAGTGCTTCAGACTAGGAAAAAATGATTCGACGTTTTCAAACCTTGGAAATTTACAAGCATAAACATTGCGGGTGCAACCTGTTAAATGATCAAATCGATTTAATTTACTCTCCGGTTTTTAAATTGGCACATCCGCATTGTGAACTGTAAATTCAGGTACTCAATCAAGTCAAGTACGTCTATTTCTATTAGCACCTACAGGAATGCTATATATTGGCGAATGTAATGAATCATTGTTAGTTTATTGTATAGGTTTGAGAATGTCCATATAGGACGAAACTGCAGTAACGTTAGTTACAGATAAAAGTGGTAAAAAACATAGACATCTTCATTTCTCTTTTTACTTTATTTTTTGTACTTTTCAGTATGATAAATTTCATGTTACTTTATTTCAATATTGAATTTACTCATATTTTCCTATTATCCATTTCAGAATTTTTATTCCTTAAAGCAGTTCTTACATTTTACCATTAGTGAACGGCAAGAGTAGAAATAAGCAATAGGCACAACTAAAAAAATATGGATTGATCAAAAATGTAAACAGGCGCAACTTTGAAAATAAAAAAAAAATTAAATTCTGTTTCTTGTCCTTGAAAAAAATTGGAGAGGGTCATATAATATTAACTAGAGTTTTAAAATTCAAAATGAAAAATAACAAAGTCGTAAAAAAACGTTCGAAGCAGACTGATTATGGGGTTCAAGAAACTTTAACCGGGATTTCCTGAAAACATCACTTTTTGAGTTGTGCCTTTTCCATTCTGAATATGCGTATTATTTCAATAGCATAACCTCTAATATCAAACTTTCAAAGGATTTGCATTTATTTTTATTATTTATTTTCTATGGATTATCATTATACTTACGTGGAAGTTTCAATATTTCTAAATTCTGCTGAACGTTGTGTGACGCCAGAAACGTTCTCAGCATCCACAAGTCGATTCTAGGCATATTACCACTGTTTACCTTTTTTAAATCCTGCACCCATGGCTTAAGTTATTTCACTTTTGATTCAACAACACTGTGAATAATATCAAGTCGAAAAGGAAATCAGAAAAATCTAGCGTCGAGTTTTAATGTTGTATTATACAAGAAGTCATATTCGTTTGTTGACTCTAGCGCTCTGATTAACGTTGAAAATATCTTGGCGGCTTGCCGTATTTTATAGTGTTATTTCATTAAAATGTTGATCTCGCTCATAATGATATAACAAATGCTTGTTTTGTGATCCATTAAGAGAATATCATCAAATAAATGAATCATTTTAGTGAATTTTACTTACTGTCATCATGCCTATTGTCATTTTGTATAAATAAACAATTTTTCGTTATTTTTTCATTGTAGGAGTTTTTTATTCTTGGATCTTTAGGAATTATTTTTTTGTTGAATTAATATTTTTTGTTTCGATTACTAATATGCTTTTCATTTATTTTTTGATGAAATTGTTCTGTCGTCAAAGTTTTTATTCGATCTATTAAAGGGACAAAAAACATTTTCCGTCAACATTCCTGTTTTTTTCTATATTCTGTATCTTCCTAAACCATAAAGTTGACTTTCGTGATTACTTTCCACTGTTCAGCAATTCAAAAGATACATCGAGCTGAGTTTTTGCTAACTTTGAATCAAATCCTGAATCTGACCTATCAGATATATTTGTGACCGTGAAAACCTCCAAAGAAAATGCCAGTGATCAATTATAATGGGATAAAGTATCGCAATAGACTTTTTTCATTTCCTGGTGTTTCTGATGCGAGTCTGTCCCTGGTCTTTCGTGCCTATCTTGCACTTGCAAAGGCTATTCTAGTTAATAGTCTTACGAGTCTCACGTCGCCATATTTCAATCAAATCCGAAAATGAAGAATGTTTACTTTATATTACATTATATTATATTATTATATTATATTATATTATATATATTATTGTTTATGAAAAAATAAGACAAATAATTTAATGTCTCTTTTATATTCTGAAACTCAGATTCAACAATTAGTTAACAGATAATTGCATTATAAACTACGAAAATAATCGAAACAATGAATTATTGGTTTAATAATTAGTTAACTTATACATACATTATTATTGAACTCTATATTTTCGAAATGTAAATTTTTTCTAGTTGATTTATTAAAAAATAGAGTAATTGTTTATGTCATTTCAGATTAACCTCATGTGCTTACATTTTTGAAATTTTCTAAATTATTTAAAATTCAAAACCATTTCCAAGTAAAGAATATTTCACTAGATGAGATATTTCATTATTGATCGTATTTTATTATGACAAATGATAATTAAAACTTCTTATGTTCTTACACCATTTCTATTTGTAACTAACGACAGTTACAAATAAAAGTGGTATAAAAACATAGAAAATTTTATTTCTCAATTTTCATGATGATTTCTTATCACGAAGTAACGGCTACATCTTTCAACGTACCTATTTCATTAGTTTCATCTTCAATAATTATAATATTTTGGTTCATGTCGATAGGAACCTGGTTCCTGTTCCTGATTATTTCGTTGTTCTCCATTCACTTCGGCGCGACTATTATGATTTTGCTCGACCAGTGTCTTTTGTATTGATTCAGAAATTGTTGGGGGTGTAGGCAAATGATCTCCTTGTGGTTGGAACCCATGTTCGTCAGCAATGTATGTGAGCGTTATGGGTTTCCCATGTTCATCGTGGTATGTGACAGAGCCTTGTTGTACGAAAGTTTCATGTTTTTCATCTCCTTTGTGTTTGATAATACCCGTTTCATATGCCTGGATACCGTTGCCAGTTTCATAACTGAAAACATAATTCAATTCAACTTCCATTCAGTTACGACAAATAATACGAAATGAGATCAGAAAAGATGTAATAATTATAAAAAATGTTTCTTGAAACCTGGAAAATTTTCTGAATAACTCTTTTTTCCCAGGAAGTTTTAATTGTGAATTTTTCCCTCCTCCCTTTAGAGTTTGATATCGTTTATTTATGAAAATAGTGGAAAAAGGTTTTTCTTTGTTGAATACTATGCCAGATATACCTATTTAACTTGTCAATATGATGAACGGAATTTTTTCTACCAGTATCAGACCATGCCAAGTTGAAAATTAGAGTATCATCTTTGAACCCATCGGATCTTATTGAAAGAAGTGATTACGTTTTTTTACTATATTATGTAAAGTGTTTGGATAAATGACATGCTTCATTGAATATCCTATTTTAGATGTTTGCTGTCAAAAAATTATCATTATTGAATATTAACTTCTTTGAATTCTTCCTCAAAACTGTTTGTTTCACGGGTGTTACCTGTCCATAATATTTCATTATCTGACTCAGAATAATAGTTATTGAAAGATTACTAACCTGATAGAAAATATTCATATCAAGTTGTGTACGCAAAATGATAAGTAACAATAATTTTCATCTGTTTTCATTAACAGTTTCTTAAATAAACTTAGCGTGGAAAGTTGAGAAGTTTAGTTATTATAATATATTCACTTAATGAAAATAAAAACAACGACGAAAGTAAAAGTGCAACATTCAATCTGTGTACACTGTTACGAATGAGAAAAATCAATGCACCAGAGAGAACTGTAATTGCTATATGCATTGTCATGTTTGATGAAAGTTTTCAAATTACAAAATAGCTTTCTAAGGATGTGTAATTCATTTTACCTACTAATTGAACAACAAACTTGACATATAAAACACTTGCATCTTTGACGAATTATAAATTACGGGGTATGCACAAAGAATAAGGTGAATTTTCAGTTTTCTTAATAATTATTTATTTATTCACTAATTTCTATTTTGTACCCTCCAAAGTAGTTCTAAAGAAATGAACTTCAAACGTTCAAGCCAGTTTCGAATATACCTACACAGTAGGCTAAATGGACTGACGCCTATTAGTAAACAACTACTCCCCTGGCTAATACCACGAAGGGCGTTGGATTATATCCGACAGGCGTCAGTGCAGGAATCTTCACAGAAAATGTCCTGCATATGCAATTGGCAATACAACTGAAAGAATCGACCTTCAATTTTGGAACGGGCACACTTGCAGACAGGTTTCGGGCTCATTATCCACTCATCAGTGCAAGATAGTGGTCATCATAGACCTAAAGTCAATGGTATTCCATAATTGAAATCGGAATTCTTTCAGAGTAATTCATTCCTCTTCCTCAGTTGGAGCGAACAATAAAATTTCACTCCATCTAGTGTACGAGGTACTAACCAACTGCATTTCCGAAAATTTTCTGATTCCTCTGAGTAAGGAAGAAGAACTTTCTTATTAGTTAGTGGGCAATGCTTGAATTGAAGGTCGACTCTTTCCAATTGCCAATTGCATATGCAGGAAATTTTCTGTTAAGATTTCTGCACTGACGCCTGTCGGATATAATCCAACGCCCTTCGAAGTATTATCCAGGGAAGTAGTTATTTTCTGATACGCGTCAGTCCATTCAACCTACTGTGTAGGTATATTCGAGACTGGCTTGAAGTTTAAAGTTCATTCCTTTGGATCTAAATAATTTGGATGAATCGTTTAGAAGTTATCACAATAAGAGTAACTTGACGCAAGGCAGGAAACCGTTACGCGTCGCGTCTACTGAGGGACGACGGATGACGATACGCGAGGGTAGAGGGGCCGTCTAAGCAATGAAGCGCCATCGCAGAGAACGCGACCTGAACGCGGGCAGACGCTTGGGTGCAGACGTCATTGACGGTTGTGTCAGTTTTGCGAATTTCTTTATAGGTAACATAATGCGATTCTCGAAGCTATTCATTACTTAGTGCAGTTGGCATATTTTCTGAGTCACTGAATTTTTAAAGTGAACATATAAATTACTAGCTATTGCCCGCTCTTATACGGTACAGCCGAAGTTACTGAACCTAGAATCTTGAAATATGCAGATAGGTTCTTTGTATAGCGTAAATGAACAACAATAAAGGGAATCAGGAATTTTCACCCCCAAGAGGGAAAATAGAGGTTCCAAAATTGTACTGAATTTCGTCAGTTTTGAAAATGGAAACCTGAAGTTGTGGAATAATAAAAAATATTCTAACTTTTTGTTTAAAAAGGTCTGTTACCAAATTCTATGCGGGTGAAGCCGCGGGCAACAATTTGTCACTAATAAAACCTTCATAACAGAAATGCAACTTACGATAATATTATTCACGCTAACGATTAACAGGTTTATTGAACTAACATAAATTGACGGATTTAGCCGTTATTACGAGGTTGGAGATCGTAATTAAGAAAAGATAATTGAAACTTTCTATGTGTTTTACCACTTTTATTTGTGACTACTGCACTTTCATCCTATAAGGACATTTTCAAACGTATACATTAAACATTGTAACACAAATAGGAAATATGGATGAAACAGGTATCCCCAATGTTATTAAGCATCAGTAATAAAACTGTATCTACTGAGGGAAAGGAATTCTGGAGAACGATGCTTTGAAGTGGTTTCTGCTATGTGTGTTCCTGGAAGCAGAGTACCTCCTATGTTTATATCTCCAAAAAAAAAAATTATAAACAAATTTATCAATGGTAGTCCCTCTTACTGTATATGATTAGGTAATTCAGTTGAATGGGTTACATACGAACAATTCTTAGCGTGTTTTGCTACTACTAGATAACCACTTCTCTCTTTTTTAGTTGGAGTCGCTAAATTCTGCTGAAGATAACGATATTGTTGGGCTATCTTTCCTGGTGCATTGTAGCCACAAGCTGCTTTTTTTTGGACGTCTCAGTGTCTGGACCCTTCAAGTATTGCGCTCTTGTATGAGTGTTGTGAATGAGTAGTATTTGATTTGATTCATGCATCAATAACGCTCCATGATGAACATGTGAGTTCTCTTTGTGATCTTTCTAACTGACATCTATTCGACAACTCGATAATAATTCAGACTAATGATATCACGAGTATCCCAAATATATAAATATATGTCATACACAACAATAAGATACACGGTTTCGAAATAACAGTAAATAGATCCAAAAAACAGTATAAAATGAATTGTTGCCAATTCACGGAAAACAGGCATCTTCTTATTCATCACGAGCATTTCCAATGACAATGTTATTTCACGATTATTTCTTACCAACCGACCAGATCCAGAATCTGTCGAGCTGTAAAGAGATGTTACAGCTCAAGCTATGGTACACATCACAGAAACTGATTCTGTTCTATCTGTGCCAGTCAATATGAACCGTAAGGTAATTCATGCAGAAAAGAAATTAATCGGCTCAATCCATCGCCGATGTTTTCTTCTGAAATTGTTCAACCATACCTAGAGGCAGGCCCAAGAAAGGCAGACATAGCAATAGCAAAAAGGAAGCTGCTGACAGACAATCCGAAAAATGCATCGCTGGAGGACCAAAACAAAATCACTAAAAATTTAAGAAGCCAAACAACAACTACTTCAGTCAAGCGAGGAAATCAACGGAATCGACTATGCCTGTCTGGTTTACTGCGATACCTATACTGAAAGTTTATCACGAGGAAAATAGATTTACTGCCCAGTTTGCAAGGAGTGGGCAGATACAAATGGTGCATCAAGTGCTGATCTTAGGTTCATTATATTCCATTATTAGGTATATTTTCTCAATTTTACCTTCATTCATATTAACATAAGATGATGAAATCAATTTTGAGTGAAAAGAGATTTGAAAGAAAATTACTTTTTGTTTTACTATTGCCACTATGAAAATATAAATATAAGAGTTTATTATAAAGAGTGATTTCATTTTATGTCCGGCTACATTTCCAGAATGCCCAATTCACCCTATACTCTTGCATAACATGCCTCGTCTATGAGGTACACTGAGCATGTATGCATTCCTTCACTGAATGTGATTTATTGGAGTATATCCATAGAAACTTTCAGAATGGCCTACGTAAAAATAACACCATCGAAATCATACCTGCGGATAAAGAAAACACTACTGTTGTGATGGATACGAACAGAAGACCAAAGATGTTTTCAGAAGGGACAATACACGAAGATTGTACGGGACTCTACTGCATCAATTGAAAGGAAGTTGTACCAGACTTTGAAAAAACACCAAGTTTACTTTTCGGTAGTGCAGTGCTAACACTGCACCACAGTAAGCTCCCTCACTTTTATGGACTACATAAAATCTACAAGAATGGTGCTCTGCTCAGACTCATTAGCTCCAAAACTTGTCTAAAATTTTACTGGTTGAGATACATTTACGACACCTCATGATATGGAACCATGAAAATACAGAACAAGACGCCTTTCTGAATCACATCAACAGTTCAATTTCTTCCATCACCTTCACAATGGAGAAAGAAGTCCAAAACGAATCGTAATTCTTTAAAGTATCATTGAAAAACACCGACACTAAGTGGGAAACATCTGTATACCAGAAACCCCCTCATCCTTGACAGTATCTGAATTACGAATCCAACCACCATCAATCTACCAAAATGAAAATCAACAAGACTCTAGTAGACCGTGTTTTCAGGCTCTGTAATACTAAGGAAGGTCTTGAGGAGAAGGAACTAGGCATCATCAAAATGGTTACTCCAAAGTGATGGTAGAACAGACTCTGGCTAGAAGACAGCAAGAGCCTCACAACCAGTGCTTACACTTTCCTATACCAGAGGATTGTCAGAAAGGATAAGAAGAATTGGGTACATCAGACCCTACTTCAGATCCGGAAACACCATCCGTAGCACCCTCACGAAAACCAGGCCACAAAACGCGGACTGCGATTCCAAGAATTGCAAGAATTACCGGATACCCTGTAACTGCGTCAAATCCTACATTGGTGAAACTGAGAGTCCATTGGAAGTCCGCATTGCTGAGTACAAGAAACACACATAGCGAGATGAAACCAGCAAATCGGGAATAGCACAGCATATTTGGACCTATCAACATAACATCAAGTGGTCCCGAGCTGGGATCATCCACGAGAGGAACACTGGTTTAGGAGAAAATTCAAAGAAGCTGCATACATCTCCAAACGACGTATTCAGTCAAGCTAGCGTAGGGATACGTAACATATGAAAACCCATAATAAAGTGGAAAACGATCAACTCCCTCCAAAGGGCCATCTCCCGCTAAACTGGTGAAGCCGAGAGAGGGAACAGGTGATAGGTGAAAGCACTCGTATGACTTTTACCTATATAGTCACCTTTCGGAGTCCAGTCATCACCCGAAGAAGATTGTGGATATTAAAAATCGAAACGTCGTGAAGTAACTTGGCTTGAAATCTTTTCATTTTTTTAATTTTTTATTTCATTTAAATTGTCAATTTTAAATTTTTTGCTGAATTTTTTATTTTATTGTGTTTGTTTAGGGTTCTTTTGCTTAATATAATTGTTATTTTCAGCTATTTTTTTTCATTTCAATTTTCATTTGTTGTTTCAGAGATTTCAAATCATATATTAGACACTAGAAGTGCGAACTTAAGAAATTCACGAATAAATTAATTATCCATCCGTACCGATGCATGATAAACAATTCGGACTAATCGATCAAGCGAAAAAATCCTCAACTAACCCCGCCTTGCCCTACTCTTTTTTATTTGCCAGATTTCAACTGTGCATGGGAATAAAACAGGACATTTCGAAACGAAGTGTTGGGTTGAAAGCGAATAAATTATGAACGGAATGAAAGAGATTGACGATTTGGTCTTTCAACAGCAAGAATATAAATTTTCGGGAAGAACAGGAACAGTGGTGTAGCATGAGTAACTCGATATATTAAAAGGTAAATTTTCGTATTGTGGACACCTAGCGATTTTGAAAAAATTTTTGACTGTACTTGCGTATTTTGATGCGTAGATTACGAATCCGAAAGATAAAAGCGGCGCTCTCCCTTATTTAAAAAGTTACGGCCCTTCAAAGTTCAGAAAAGGGCAACTTTTCAGCCTTCTTTTTCACCAAATAAACTATTTAA
>WOGO01002080.1:0-16547 GCA_015342085.1 Leptinotarsa defecta | reverse complement strand
GTACTAAACCGGGTACAAGGTATCCCCCTGTATATTAATCTGGCGCGCTTTAGTATATCCCAAAATCCCCGCTTGGGCTACCATATTATTGAGTCTTAGATGCGCACTGAGAACGTATTTTCAAATAATCCGACTGGGACTCCCCCCGAGTGGTTAGAGGGGTTGCATTTACATATAAAAATCACTTTCTCATCACTGTTTCCCTGTACCGCTATATTTTTGGAGCCTGAAATTTTGTATATAGATTCATTCTAGGTTGTAGATGTGCAATAAGAAAAGATTTCTGAATATACCAACTGAGGCGCTCCTCCTGGTGGTAAAAGGGGCGCGTTATTATATGAAAATCAATTTTTTATCACTCTTTCTCCGTACCACTATATTTTGGGAGGCTGAAATTCTGTATGAAGGTTTGTTTTATATTGAAGATGTGCAATGAAAAGGATTTTCAAATATTCCATTTGGGGAGCCCCAACCGGGAATAAAAGGGGCGCGTTTACATCATAAAATTTCCTTTTCATTACTGTTTTTCAGTACCGAAATTTTGTATGTTGGTTCGTTTTATGTTGTAGACGTGCAATGAGAAAATATTTTTAAATATTCCAACTGGATCGCCAGCCGCCGGGAGAAAAGGCGCCTTCATAAAATGAAGTCGGTTGGTCGGTAGCTGGTCGATTCAACGTGGGTGCTTTGTTCACTCACTCAATCGACCGCCGTGTTAGTCGGTGGTTCAAGCCGCAAGCTGAAAGATTGATTTTTACTTACTATCGTCCCACCCGTGTTAGGAATCACACGTCGAACAGTAAGACGTCGTCAGTCCTTAGCTCGCATAAGTTTCGACTTCTGAGGGTTGCCGTTCGTATTGGTTCACCAGCTGGTTATCGAAAAAACATATTATAAATACATATTTTCATCACTATTTCACCGTGCTCTTGAATTTTCGGTGGGTAAACTTATATTTAGTATCAGCATTGTACTCGTGCGGAGCCGGGACGGAATGCTTGTTGAGAATAATTTACAATTTCCATTTACCACCGACTTATTGAGAACAAGATATATTACAGGAGATTATCCAACAGATTCAAGTCCGGCTATTTTGGCGGCCATTATGGAGGTCCTGCAGTAGTTATTCAGTGAATATCATTGTTATCGGGATACTTGCAAGCCATTCGACTGAAATAGACATATATTTTGACTGATTCGAAAAGGGAAATTTTTTATCCTGGCAGAGTTTTATGTATAAATAATCAAAAAGGAGTGAAATGTGGCGCAATGAGATAACAATCATTAACTCGCCACAATCAACTATGGATTTCATTAGGTTCAGTGGGACAAACCTCCCACACTTTTACATAATGATAAGTGTCTTTTTCCCCTGACTACTTTCTTAATTTTTACATTATTCTACAAATGTTTGAAATTTTCAGAATGTGCACTTACCAGGATTACCCTTTTATTCAGAAACAAAACCTATCGAAAAGCAAGAAATACACATGTTTGCATCCAATGAATAGACTTTATGATGAATTCCAATATTAGCAAAAGCTAAACAAGATGAAGACAAGTTTTCTTCATAAAATATTCAAATAACTCCAGGAAATGAATGACAGTACCTGAGGAATATACACCTAGTATATGTTATTCACAAAATTTCTGTGATTTCGCATACCTGAGTGAAATGTGACAAAAATCAGTTTTAAGTTCGAAATTACAACAATTTATATTCTCATGTCTTACCGGGTTTGTTGAATCATATTCAACATTTGAACTGTATTGCAAAAAAAATTTTTGTTAATTAATAATCAATTTATCATTGCATCATTTTTCTTTGGTAAGTTGAAAACAAGTATCATATGAATTTGAATAGAGAAAAACCATCGAAAAAATGAAAAACTATTACATTTTGTTTTACAAAAGTAGATTCACTATTTTGCGTTGCCAAAAGCATAAACTGTGTTTTCAGATGTACATTTGGAAATCTAGTAGTGGAAAGAGACGATGTCAACGATTTAGCTGCCAACACAATTACAGTTTTGTTTTTCACCCACTGTATAACAAAGTTTGTTTACTTCGCAGTCAGATCAAAACTCTTTTATAGGTAATAATTATCGCTGCAAATACTGATCTGTGGAGTTGAATAGTATCGTTTCAGGACTTTGGGAATATGGAATCAAGCTAATAGTCACCCCTTATTCTTGGAATCCAACAACAGGTATCATGCCCTAGCATTGAAGAAAATGAGGACTTTATTGATTTGCGTGATGGCTACAACAGTTTTATCAGCATCAGGTACGGCGCTTTATAAGAAGATTTGTACTTTATCTGTTTTTTAGGACAATATCACAATGGTTACTGTCCCTGACTGCAGGAATAGTATTTCAACCATTTCCTTGATTCTCCACATTGCAAACGATAGAATCGTTTAGAATGTGACCTCACAATCATTTTCAATTTGAACAGTAAAAAAAAATTTTAATAATTTCAGAAATTACTTACGGAAAAATAAATTATTCATGATAATTACATTACATTAATTTAATAATAATAATGATAATAATACTAGATTTTTGGATAACAAAATGGATGTATTTGATCTATTTGATATTCGTTTAACAAACTATAAATATATCAAAGCTATTTTCCGGGTTTGTTGCCGGTGGTCTTCAGGTTTTATGCCTGACGTTTTGTCGACTATCTGTCTGTTTAAAAAAATCTGTTTTTCCGTTAATCAGTGAACATTATATACAGCACATTCAATCACTGCTAGGAATCGAACGTGAAAAGGTGGGACTTCTGGGGGTTGTCTTTTATGGCTGGTTAACGGAGAAACATGGTTTAACAGATTTTTTCCACAGAATATCCTGGGATAATAATAATAATGATAATAATAATATCTGCTTGCCGCACTAAGGCAGAAATCTTAGCCGGACAGATGCAGAAGATGCTGATACTGTCATTTTTGGCTCACTGCGCTTGCTCAGGGCACATGATTCTCGGACCCAATGATCACTTACCCCACGGTGTGTGTCGAGTGGTCGTTGGTTGATAATGCTGGCATTTCCTTCCGAATGTATAGGGGCTTTGGGGGATAGAGGCTGACCAGCGCATACTAAAATAAAAAATTAAAAAAATGATAGAAGTTTGCATCCCAAACAGTCTGTTCCACAGTTGTACTTTTCCCGACAACAGGGAGGCCGTGGACTTTTGAGTTTGGAGTGTCTATATGACAGAATGGTACTTAATGGAGCCTGTGAGGTCGTCAGTACTTCAGATCCCCTTCTTTGCATGGTCCGTGATCATGAGAGAGTAGAAACTGAAGCAATTCTCTTTGTGGCAGCTTTCCAAGCAGCTGATGGACTCGGTTCAGTTTTCGACTCTAAACGAGGTGATCACAACTATGTTTCCGAGTTGGAACCTGTTCAACAAAAGGCTCATATAAAAGCAGCAGAGATCAATCACCTCACTTCTGCGGCAACACAAGGATAAGCCAATGCATGCGGTCTTCAATAGCATTGAAGACCTTGGCTTATCAAAGCGCCTGACTTTCGTTTTCCTCGGGAACCTGAGAGGTTCATTATGGCCTGCCAGAATGGTGTCTTCAACATCTCAGTCTAACGCAGTCGTATGATGAGTATAGAGGTTCCTGACACAAGGGGCCAGGTCTACCGCGAGGCGTCCGAGACCCTTATGCACTTGCTGTCAGCATATGCGGTCT
Organism: Leptinotarsa defecta; assembly: GCA_015342085.1. Lineage (NCBI taxonomy): Eukaryota > Metazoa > Arthropoda > Insecta > Coleoptera > Chrysomelidae > Leptinotarsa > Leptinotarsa defecta. The sequence continues at coordinate 12,835 of WOGO01002080.1, read as the reverse complement.
CGGACTATATCCATTGATATCTGTTTCATTTATGAACCGACTGAAATGGATCAGATATCAAATGTGAACTTGACCACAATACATTAGTGAAAACATCAATCAAATCGTTCAAGCCTTTTTTGAGGTTAATACACACAAATGCACGTATAGACAGCGATCAATTACACTTTTATATATGTATTGATGAACTCGTAAGTAACTTCTTTGAAAATGAATGGATTCATAACTCCACTTCCGTATTTTTATTCGTTGAATCTTCAATTAGTAAAAAGTTAATCGTGAATCTAAAGTAGAAATTATATTTCCCAAAGGATGTTTCAAAAAAATTTGCTTCTATATAGGTATTAGGTACTCATTATTTGTTACACAACTTCAAGACTGGTTGAGCGTTCAATGAGAGATTATCATTCTTGTGTATGAATTTGTTTCAAGGTAAAATTCATATACAGTTAAAATATGCAACCGAATATACAAGCTAGCAGTTGTTGAATAACTCACTATAGCAACACTACGCCCTGTTGGAAAGGTGAATATGAAATGATTTGATTTGAGAAATTATTGATAACATTCCGATATATTGTTAATTTCCTTATGTCGTGAATAAATAGTTCGCTTTTCGCATATTGAAACAGTTTCCACCATTATTATGATGATGAAGAAAGCGATAACTTTTCGATACCTGAGTTGAATGTGATTTCTGAATTATTTCCCTAAGAAATGATCTATTGGCCCCTCTGTCCACTGCTTTACATTGTTGTTTGCTATTTCGAACAGTACAAAACTTTTCCGAAATGAACTAAGACTGATAGGTGAATTAATTTTGTTCGACCTAAACCAGTCATCTTAAAGATACGGCCTGCGGACCGCATCCGGCCTCTGGGTCGTATCACTACGGCCTGCGATCGCAATTTGCCTCAGAAAAAAAATCATGTTTTTCAGAGCTTTTAGACTTGCTAGATTTCTCTAAGGAAGTTTTAAAATGTGCACACTACATTTATAAGTAATTTCAACGACAGCGCGAGCCTAGAGAAGCGAGAGAGTGTTAGCTTTGTTAGTCTATATACAATGGTGTTAGTTAGTTACCTATTCAGTAAACAATTCAATCATAGACATTAACGGCATCTCTCAGCAATGAGCGGAAATGCCCTATCATCTTTGTTGTGAACAATATAATCTTACACGCGCTTCGAGTCTAGACTAGAACCTTTCTCATCGAAATAAAAGGAGAGCGTCGGGGCGACGTGAGTCTGGGCGACAATGGTTAAGCGAGAGACTTTCCGAAATACTTTTTTTGATAATAAATTTGAGAGCACAAATAATGAAATATTACATATTAGCTGATCAACATTCAGGGTCAAAATGAAAATTAAATCTGAAAATGTATTATAGCATTCAATTGAATTTTTCAATTCTGAAATATTCATGGCTCCTCATTTTTCATATCTTCTATACATATAGATACTATTTATGTTTCTGCAAAATTTGAGAACAATATTCAAACACATGACTATTCATCAAATTGCTTTTATATACCTGATATTTCTACCACCAAATTTTGACATCCATAAATGTATTGAAGTAATTTGATATATTTTCCATGAATTAATCATCCTTCTTAGATCCCGTGTAGGAAATTATTTTCGCAAAAAATTGATAACTCATAGAAAAAATTTCGCAAACAATATACTTAGTGGATTTGCACATTGAAATGAGCTAACAAATCTGAACGTCAACATCTTTGGCAAAATTCAAGTGATAAATTCACTACAAAATGATTTTTTCATAGCCCAAAACAGCAGTCGAAATGAATTCATCTGGTATGTCTAATGAAACTAAAAATAGCTGCGTAATTTCATATTGAAATGAAAAACTATCCAGTTGAGATATATATTAACAAAAATTATTTTATAGCGTGGACCGCTATAACTTTCATTGGAGACAGTGTTCACAACATCAAAGATCCCAATAACTTGAATGAAACCATCATTGAAGAAATTCCCAGACTCTTAGTTAAATCATGGTATCCCTGGAATGCGATGTCGGGAACAGCCTATTATGTATCACTGATTTTCCAGATTTATTACGTCTTTTTCTCACTCGCTCACTCAAATCTCATGGACAGTCTCTTCTGTTCGTGGTTGATTTTTGCATGCGAACAGCTCCAACATTTAAAAGAGATCATGAAACCTTTGATGGTGAGATATAATTTTATGCATTGAAAGAATTATTTTATAATTATATTTCTTCCAGGAACTATCGGCATCATTAGATACCTACGTTCCAAAAAGCGCAGATTTATTCAGAGCACCCAGTGCAAATTCTCAAGACCAATTCATTGAGAATGGTGAGTATAACTGCTGATATTTCTTCATTCAAACAATTCTATAGGATCAGAATATGGAAGATACCTCCTTCAACTATCAATGGAGTACATTCAATGAAATTACTATCTATACAGACCAGAACTGGGAAAATTTCTCGAAGAACTTCAGTAACTCCAGGTTGGAGTCACTGAAAACTCGACTAGGCGTTATCACTATTTGATATTCGCCTACAAACATGACCCATTATGATTAGTAAACATAATCAGAGCCGAACTGGAAGGGGTGCCAGAGAAATTAAATCTTATTCCACCTCTGGATCCATAAGTAATTCAGTCTGATGGAATTTATTCTTGATATAAGGTTTTCCTGTAAGTCTGCCTGAGAACTCTCCTCTCTAAGTTTTGAGTACCTCTAATGAAAAGCTCTTCAACTCTCTTACCATGCTCCAAGGTTGTTAGCCATTGAAAATGGAAGGTATCCAATAATATATTTGCTTGACTTCAAAAAAAATTCAGAGTGAAATGAACATGTCTTGTGAATTACCTAACAGAATATGTTGAGAAATGTTCATACCTTTCTGAATATTGGTAATAGTAAATCCCGGCACATTCAATGGTGACTCAAGTAGGACTTCAACAAATACCAGAGTTTTCCATAATATTAATAATAATGATAGATTTTTCCATTTTTCTGGAGAACCAATGATCAGGTATACATTAATAAATATCCAGGCACATTACCATGTCCACCAAATTCATGTTGAAGATATCTACTGAATATGTTGTTGAAAGTGAAAAAGAACGAAATTTTTCACTAAAAGGCAATATGAAATATATCTCCAAACCTGTGTATTCAACACGGTGTCTAACAACTTTGATAGTAAATGAATCTGTAGATACTCCGTCAATCACAAACGGAGAATGTTTCGATGTTGACTTGGGATTCTCCAAAAAATATTCAGGGCCAGACAAAATGTCTAACTTGAACTAGAAGATATAGCTCTGAGAATGAGTAACTCTTTTTGAATTCTGAAGAAGGCTATTCCAAATGGAACACGAAAAGCAAAATGAAAATATACACTGATCTCAACGATTTTAATCAATTTTACCATTTTGGGTTTTACTAGACTTTTTGCAATCTAACTGAGAGGGATTCATCTGCTCTCTCAGTTACATCAACGTAAGTACTTCTTGATGTTCCTTCAAAAATTATTGAGAAGATCCATCAATCTAGATAATAATTGAAATTGAGTTATACAAATATAATACGTGCTTCCTAATAATACTATTTGACAAAAATGGCGTCGAGTTTTTGCATATCTATTGAAAATGTAATCTCGACAGAAACGATCAATCTCTGAAAAATTTCCAGGCACCTTTAAACAAATTTGAAGTTTCAGCTCAAAATATATTGGAAATTTAACATGTCAGGTTTGCATTCTCTGATTTATTTGCTATTACTTTAAATAATATATTATTGCGATTGTCGCTTATCGAAATAACTTCAAATTCATTCTGATAATATTTACACATTGTTTAGACTATAATGCTAAGAACGAAGAGCTGAACCTGAAAGGGATCTACAATACCAGACAAGAGATGGGTGTTAATTTTCGTAGCGGTGCCCTTCAGACATTTGGACAAGGTGGAGGGGGCGTTGGACCAAACGGATTAAGTAAAAAGCAAGAGCTCATGGTGAGATCCGCTATTAAATATTGGGTCGAGAGACATAAGCATGTAGTGAGGTGAGAAATATTTGAATTCTTTCAATGATTCACAAACTATTTGATCGAATCAGCTGAGCTTAGTTTCTGAAGATCTTCAAATATATTAATGTTATGTTTTATTTTGTATTGTAATGTGTTTCAAGAAATGGTTTCGAAACAAAAATTATTGCATACTAATATATAAAAGTTATGTGTACCGGATAATCTACATCTCAATAGTTGTATTTTATTGATTTCAATTTCGAAAATGACTTTTACCAGATCATAGTTTTTTATTTGCTTATCATCTACGAGTTACTGAAATTCAAAGCTACAGATAGGTTATGACCTTGAAGTTCATTCAGCTGTATCCACTCCACCAAAAAAAATTAACAATGAGTATTTGATTTATTTTCCAAATTGTGGTATATTGAAAGGTATATGTCTTCTTTATTTCGTTCCCAAATGGAGAAGTACTTGTTGTTAGAAGTGTATATGGTCCGATAATAACCGATAATAATAATTCGCAAATCAACATTCGCAATCCATACACAAAATATCAAACTGCTTGCGGATCTTTTCGATCATATCCATACTGGAATCGTCATTGATTTGTGAAGATGTAGGAACCAACCTCACACATAAATCCATCAAAATTTTCTGGAATAGCCAAATAATTTTGGAAAAACTTGACTTCGACTCATCCATGACTAAGTTTGAAGTAAGCTGCCAACGAAACACTCTCAATGAGTTAATTTAACAAACTGTATTTATTCTGGCCTGAAAGGTAACAAAGTTTTTTTTAACAAAACATAGACACTACAGAAAATTCCTTGAGGCGTTCTAAGAGCGGTGCCTGTGCAAAAGTAGCGATACACATTGGATTTCAATCGCTGGAGATTGAATCCATTTGGAAAAACTTTCTGAGAAAGTTTATTCCACTAAATCGACATTCTTTGAATGGAAGAGTTCTCAAACAGTGAAGTTCCAGATGCACTGAGTTGAACCTCAAAACATTGAGCAGTCTGTGGCTTATTTCTGATGTACCGCTCATGAGCGGCTTCTGTATCCGATTACGGAGAAACACACATTCGTTTGAATCATTCCAAAAAAAAACCCTTTCGATATCGCAATTATGTTTCGATGTCTCAGCTTCCATGCCTTTTTCAATAGATGAAGATGCAGAATTGCAAAAGAAAATTGTGTTTATCAAATCAGGAAAATACCTCAGCTCTTCCCTGCCTTTCATTTTTCCAACTCTCATGCCTTCACCTGAAGCTTCTCTTTCAAGGGATGGTATTCCAGGAATGATTGAAAAAAACGGCATTCCTTAACATTTGAAGAAAAACCTGCAGTAGAAAGTGCCTCTAGTACACGCTGAAGGTTATGGAACTCCTCTTCCGGAGTCGCACTAGGGATCAAAATGTCGTCGAGGGCAATTGAATTCTTTGGTTTACCGAGGGCAAAATCAACCGCTCTCTAAAATACAGCCGGTGCATTGGCAAGCCCGAATGGCATCCTCAGATAACCAAAGTGGCCGTCCGCGCGGCGTGACAGATGCATTCTTATGAATGAATCTCTTCTCGATCGGTATCTGATGGAAACCGAAACCCATATCCAAAGATGTGAAGTAACGTCCCTTCACCCAGTTTGTCCAATGGGTCTTCAATTGTGAAGCAGTTAAGTTCGCGAAAATCTTATAACGTTATTCCTCATCAAATATTCTGTTATTTCTCGAACTGACACCCTTTCATTGATAGCCAGGCGAAAGGGAGTACGGTTGACAATAATGTCTTTTTCTAAACGTATTTTGAGTCTTATATTATTGACAGATCCTACTTTATTTCCAGTAATAATCTTACCGGCGAAATCTCCAAAAGTCACTTGTAGATCACTGCGAAAATCGGCAGGAACATCGACTTCAGACAACTCAGAACTGAATCCTTCAGAAGTTCTATGATTGCCTGGTAACTTGCAACATATGATACGAGATCCTGTATAATCTGTTATGGTTATAAGGCTTTGATCTTCAAAATTATTGTGTCCAATTGGAATACCATGATCAAGATAATCCATAAACGAATAATTCTACTAAGTTAATCTAACACCATTTTGCGCGTACACTCTTCAACGTTGCTGAATTTTCATGTACATACGATTCATAGGTGTTTACGAAAGTACTCCAGAATTGAACTGCATCTTGCCAGGTAGATGTAATGAAATCGGTGGGATGAGATATTAACAGTTCTATTTTGTTCAAATTTTTTTTAAACAAAATCAGTTTTGGTAAGACAGACTGTTTAATCACGTTTTCACAAATACATGCTTATGAGAATCTATGAAATCAATTATTGATAATTTTTTCAGACTTGTTACTGCCATTGGAGATGCATACGGAGTTGCCCTTCTACTCCACATGCTAACAGCTACTGTGATGTTGACTCTTCTGGCTTATCAAGCAACTAAGGTATCAGCCTATCTATTTTTTCTCCTACTTTCAATAACTATCCCATTTTCAAAGCATTACTTGATCACTTCCACGATAAACCTAATAATGAAAATTAATTCTATCTCTGTGTTTTCGTAATAGTTTTTCAGAATACAATGTTGGTTTTTTTTTAATTTAAATTGAATATAAACAGCAGTGAAACCAGTCCTCATTCAAAACTCATTCGATGAGAACAAATATGTATATATTCTCGACGTGAAGATCGATATATTTAAATTAATTTTGTGTGAGTTAGACTGTCATGTTATTATATTTTTAATATCTGAAAGACTTATATCGATAGCAAATAAGTTTCTCATTATTTGTTGGTGTTATTCTTTCACAATCTGAAAAAATAAGCTGAAAAGTTCATCCTCGAAAAGTACCTGGGTAATGAAAACCACTAAAGCAAGGCACCCACTGCGACATGGCAGCACAGGACGAGAACATGCCTGTCTTTCCCTACTTTTGCCTCCTTTTGCACACTACCGCAGGGTGAGATGCCGCGTTCTGTTTCTCCAACTTCTTCCTTCTCTTCCTGCTCTTCTCATTTGCTCTCTCGTGTTTTAATTGCTAGTATTATTCAGGATGACTTCCCTTTCGGATTCTGACACCTCATCCAGTGAGGTAAATATTGTAATTCCAACTTTTACAGCGTAATGTAATTTATTGTACAAATCAAACAATACAGAGTTATGTTGGAAAACACATATTAATTTTCCCTCGAAATTCTCCATTATTTCATAGCGACAATCTTGACAACTGAAGGAAAGCCGCGTGAAAATCTCGTGGTTTCTTCGTAGAGCATTGAATACCAAGGTCAAGCATGAGACGTGAGGATGAAAGAAATAGGGATTGAAGGACAGTTTGAGACGTCCTTTTTCCGCCCTGTCATGTGCCTGTCCGTTGACTGACTTAAAGGTCTACGCACACTACGACAGGACGGGAATATGACGTGACGGAAAAGTGACGTGAAGTTTATTTCTCTTCTATAGTTTCATATGGAGGGGCACACACTAAGGCAGGCAACGGACATGCACATGACAGGACGGGAACAGGACAAGTCAGGCCAATGCCGTGCCGTCTCCGAAGGTCACGTCCCATCATATTTTTATCCTGTGCCGTTCTGTCGCACTGTGCGTATACTTTAAGTGTGCGTCCCCTATGAAAACTATAGAAAGAAAAACGAAACTTCACATCATGTTTCCGTCCTGTAGCAGTGTGGGCCTTGCATAAGGCGTTGCCTCAATTGAAAACAGAAAAAATGAAATGTTTCATCTGATGTCACATTCGATGGGCTACATTGATACACGTGCAGCATGTTTTCTCTGAGAATTATGTTCAGGTTCAAATATCTGTTTTCAACCTCTCAATAATATTTTTATAAAATGTGTTGTATCGTAGCCTTTTGGCTACGATACGTTAAAAATCTATCACCATTGAGACTTACAAAGTTTCCTCTATAGTTGAATGGAAAATTTTCATCAAATGAATAAATGAACGCTAGAAAATATTTTCATTAACCTTTTCTACAGATCAACGGAGTTACCACGTATGCTGCTACTGTGATAGGTTACCTGGTGTATTCTTTGGCCCAGGTATTCCATTTCTGCATTTTTGGAAACAGGCTGATAGAGGAGGTAAAATTTTGTCATATTGTCATAAATAGTAACATCTTTTCATAGTCGCATAATTTTTCATCAAAACAGTATATACAATTGTTGCACATTTTTACCTATTTTCTTATTTGAATTTCATCTCATCAGATTCTGTATTTTTGAAAATTATTTCTATCATAGTGACGGAAAATATTACGGGATTTTTATAAAGGAGACAATTCAAACTTAACTTTGTGATTTTGACTTTCGGATTGTGAAATATGCAACCTCCGTCCAGTTTTTCAAAAATCATCAATTTAGAGAAAAATTTAATCATCCATTCTCTATGTAAGTAGTTCAAGCAATCACCATGAAAATCGTCCTAACATTTTCGTTCATTTCTTTCCATGAGAAATATTTATTGAATGAACGAAACATACGATGAATTAGCTCAAAAACATCTTTCTGGACCACTCCGTAGTTTTGAGTATTCGCAAACCAGTGGCGATGAATAATTGTTCTAGAGTACAATTTTCGAAAGTAAAATCCAGTTCCTCTGGATTTGCTGATAACAAATTGGAAATGAAGATTTCTTGCTTTTTATTATATTAGTTAAATTTAGAAGTAGTACCAGTACGACTGAAGATTTTAATAAATCGACAAGTATCCGAAATGTCCATGCAACAACTACTAAACAACGAAACATTCAGAATATTGATTATTCCTGAGATTATTTCGATAAAATTCCAATATCCAAAATGTTGAATTGGCAGTTTTCTTATTACTACATTATACCATGGCTTAATGAATAGATAGAAAGAATAAAGTATAAACATGACTACTTGAGATATTCCAGAAAACCAAAAATTGTAATGGAGCATACTGAGTGAAATCTCTTTCTGTGCCCCACCAAAATATTATATAATAATGAGAATTTTACCAAAATTTTCTCAACATTATACAATTGAAACTTCGTGGAATTAGGGGGATCAATTAGATCTGGGTAGATCTGAAGGAGCCCGTGGAGTTGAAATATTATTGAAGATGATCTGATATCTTCAGAACTGATATATTTCGATTCGATTTCAAGCAAAGGTAGTAGGTAAAAGCTCCAAATGGCCAACTCAGCCAACTCATTTTTCCCCTCAGCAGAACACGATAAAACAGTAGCAACATTTCCTCAAGAAAGGCAATTTCTTCCTGAAATAATCACTACCAAGCACCCCCTCATAACTCTATTGAATAGTCCATGAAAGAGTCAAAATACTTTTCGTTGGTCATATATAGGGCGTCGATTCCAATATCACAACACGGTTTCTCTTCTCATCGACTTTCTTCCATCTAACACGAAAAAAGTAATAATGTGTACTGCTATAAGCCCATGTCCCAATGTTACTCGTATTTGGGAAAACTTTCAATTTTCAGACTGGTTTCATTCTGAACAGAATTCAGTTTCATAATTGTGTTCCACTAGAACAGTTTCACACTCTGAAAGAAGGCCAACTGTTCAGGGTTTTTTCAATTCTTCAATCCAGAAATTATTATGCTCAAAGATTATAATAGCAATAATAATGACATTCGACTGTATTCATCGCAAGATATATAGGATATCTCATTTGTGTTCAAAATAATTGAAGAAGATGAAAGGACGAAGTGTCTGATAAAGCAGTTTTTCAACTCATCCCTAAGAATGAATTGATATTCCAAAAACAAATCTAGTTGTCATAGTACATTACATGAGGTTCGACAGAGGTGACTAATATGTTTGGTGAACCTGAGGTTGGAATCACTCTATAATCAAAAATTTTCAGAGTGTTCAACGACTTCGTGCGCAGTTTCAGCTGAGTTTGTGTTGAAGGTTTGACATATTTGCCCACGTGTTGACTTGGGACCAAAAAGCAATATAAGTGATTTTGATGGATTAGGTTTGAGGTTATATGGTGCATGTTGAATGAGGATTGAAGATTTTGTTCGATGTTACTAATGGCCTTAGTAATATCTTCAGCAGAATCAGCTATATGTATTTCCGTGTCGTCAGCATAGAGGCGTTTTGTACAATTTTCCAGACTTTGATGAAAATCTGTTATTGAAAATGAGAATAGTTGGAGTCCAAGAATCGAACCTTGTTGAACTCCATCAGTTACTGGCCTAGCATTAGACATGGAAGTTCCAATGATAACTCAAATGGTACGTAATGTGAGGTAGACTTTAATCAGTTTGGCAGCATCCTCAAAGAATCCATAGTGTAACAGCTTTTTGTATGGTATATAATGGTCAGTCGTAGAGAACGCTTTATTATAATCTAGTATTGTATGGCATATTAGCTGGTTGCTATCCATTGATATAAATAGGTCCTCGGTTGTACTAAGGAATGCACTAAATCCAGACAATCTATGAGTTGTTCTTTAAAAAGTCGTTCAAATACTTTTAGTATTATTAGTAACAAACTGGTTGGACAGCGATGAGATAAATCGGTGAGATCAATAGTTTCAATCATTTTTAGGGCATTTTTCTATGCTATGGGAAACTGATTAACGATAAGTGTTACATGATGTTAAAGTATTTTTTCAATACATTGAATCATTTCATTGAAAATATGATTTAATAGAGTGGCGTTACTTGTGAAACCATTCAGGTACATGGATAGAAATCCCGGTGAAAGAAGGAATTGCAAGTTTTCTCTAGGAGTGTCATATTTATTACGAAGAAAGATTTTTCCACATGACTGATATTATATCCAGCAGAGTTCTGAACTACTAATCAATAGAAGATGTTGATTTTTTTGTACATGCAGAATACTTGAAACTTTTCTACCGTTTTATAAGTTCCGAAGTTGTGTTTGATTCAATTTTTTCCCCATTTATCTGAAAACTTGGATTTTCAATCAGGAACCTGTATGATTTCAAAGGCCTGAATTATTGTTTAATTTTTTGATCTAGATGAAAATATGCTTCCACATTCTATGGAATTCAGTTTCATATAGGAACTAGTGATAACCTACCTCTTAGTGTATACTATGAGAGTTATAACAGTTAATATGAAAAAAACACTATTGCAAAAGAATAACAGATCTGAAACTCTACAACGATGAAAATTGTCTGCGTATATAGTCCAATGAATGAACCGTTTTTTTCATCATTAGAGCACAAAAATTATTTTCCAAAATCTCAGTAACATTGATGAGTTCAGTAACACAGAAATACTTTCTTTCAGAGTTCATCTGTTATGGAAGCAGCTTACAGCTGTCACTGGTATGATGGTTCAGAGGAAGCGAAAACATTCGTACAGATTGTATGTCAACAATGTCAAAAAGCCTTATCGATATCTGGGGCGAAGTTTTTCACTATTTCTCTAGATCTTTTTGCCTCGGTGAGTTAATTATTGAAAAAAATGCATTCTAAAAATTCAACAATTCTCATTTTTCAAGGTACTTGGTGCAGTAGTTACATATTTCATGGTACTGGTACAACTCAAATAATTTTCTAGAGAAGATTGGAGTTGGATACACTTGATCGGTACCTGAGATGGAATTGTCGACTATACTTATTCGACCATTTCTCCATCATTTTCAGAAGATGACGAATACTAAAATTGGAAGTGGCGAAAACTCAAAGCTTACTATCTAATAATTATAAGCTAGACTTCCTCCCTCTCTTTTCACTTTCCATTCTTCCCATTTCTTGTTTTCCACTGATGTTTTTCTGATGAAAAAATTTCAGAACTATCAAAAATATCATTTTCAATTTCTCATTAGCGTCTAATCAGGAAGGTGTGAAGTTTTGAGTTATTGACTACAACAATTACAATAAATATAATGAATATAAGTTTTCACTTTAATATTCTTCAACAAAATTTCACCATATTTCTGAATATACTCTCAGTGAAGAGGAAATGCCGTTTTCAGTTGCTGATGTGCACAAAAATTATATATATATATATTGTTTAGAATTCAGCACAAGTTCAATGTTCAACGCTCCTGTAGCTGGAAGAACAAAATCATTTGCACTTAGTAAACGAGTAAGGTTTTAGTATATATGTCGTTTCATCTATTTATATGCATTATTATTGTGACTAACATCAGGATGAGACTGGAGTATATGCAGTATTATTGTGACTAACAGCAGGATCGGACTGAAAACTGACGGTCTGGGTAACGAGTGGCTCTCTATAAGCCTGAGAGGGAGGATCGAGAACCCGCCATGCAGTCGGCTGACAAACACTACCCAGATTCTATGGCAAGTTCGACACTGCCTTATAGCAAAAGTAATCGAATATGGTCATATGTAGGATACACCCAAAGGTTATATTTCATATTTAGTAATTTGAAGTCAGTATTTTTATGATTTTTATGTTACTACAGACATTGAATTCTATGATTTCGAAAATTCATATACAGTTTCCACATTTTTCTGTGGTGGAGCACATTCAATATTAAGAAACTTTGCAGTATTATATGATTTATGTTATCCTGTATATGTTTATCTCGAACCGATATTGATGAAAAACAAATTCATATAGGTGAAATTCCAAAATTCATTTGACTTCTTCCGAGAAGCACTTCATAACATCCAACATTTGATCAAATAATATATTTTGTCCTTTTTTTACTCTATTGATTATTTACTCCTGCAACAATCTATATTGGTTTCAAATTCGTTGAAAGAGCAAAAGCCAATGAATGCCACATGATCGTTATTTCATAAAAACTAAATTTATTCAG
>WOGO01002079.1:481-16550 GCA_015342085.1 Leptinotarsa defecta | reverse complement strand
TTTAACTATGTGAAATTTCTGGCTGACGTACCATATATACAAATTGTATCATAAGTGGTAAATAAAGATATTATTATTATTATTATTATTAATCCCGTATTTTTCAAGTTTTTTCAAAAGTTTATCGTTTGAAATACTGTCGAAAGCTTTAGCTAAATCTAAAAAAAATGTCTAACACTTCATTATTTTCATTGAGGTGCTGGTAAATGTCATTTGTGAAATAATGCAGTGTAACCCCAGTGGAATTTCCTGCCTTGAACCCGAATTGTTTAGGAGAGATTAGTTGGTGGTGATCGACATGATTTTGTAACCTGCTGGCTAAACTTTTTTCATATAATTTTGCAATATTATTAATGACAGATATTGGTCGGTAATTATTGACAAAATGTGGGTCTCCAGATTTGAATATAGAAATAATGATGGCGTCTTTCAAACTATTTGGAAAAACGCCACTTTGGAAAATCAAATTTATTAGGTGAACTAAAATGTCAACAATATTTGTTTTTATCATTTTGATGGTTTTTACTGATATTCTGTCCATTTCTGAAGTGGCATTGGTTTTAAGGTTGTCAATCATTCTCAATATTTCTGGAATCGTAACACCTGTCACGATTCCAGATATTCATGAAAATATTCATTGAAGTTATTTAAACAGTCCCCTTCTCATTTTTTTATTCCAAAAACGAAATCAGCAAGTACCTTGATGAATATTGGCGAAAAAGAATGAATAACTCCGATGCTTCAGAAAATAGCCTGAAAGAAGCGGTTCAGTGAAAGGGGGCGTATCGCCACCAGATATACGAAATGCTGAGAAATTGCCATTAGTGTCGGTCATTTTCATGTAAACGGCGTTTGTTTTTCTTTGGTGTCAATGGCATCGACTGCTTGGTAGTTTCGTGTTCTGGGTAGATAATGTCAATAACTCCATGAGCCACCTTAGGAGCGCCATGGCTATTCACCATGTAACGATGCAGATTCACCATAATTTCAACTAGATATGCTCTCCCGAAAAAAATATCTGGTCTAGGTTGGTATCGAACACACGACCTTTCAATCGTGAGATGGATGCAGTACCACTGCACCAATTTGTGTAAGCGGTGTGTTGTTCATTTGTATGTATCTGCCTATGGTGTGGAAGTATGGAAAATAAAAAAGTTCCAAACAATATCGTATAGTACGTGGGTGAACTTAGTCAACCAGATATGTACCAAACAAATTGTAAGTCTTATAAAAAAGTAATGAAGATTTACAAATAGTTATTGAAGGAAAGGAGTTCCTTTTTTCAATAAAGGGATGTTGCAAGGATCATTTTGTTGTAAATAAATCCACATTTATTTTAAGGCAATGAAAAAAATTGATGAATTCATAACTATTTATGGAAAGAGTGGACAACACTTCTCTTATCAACTGAACATAGTAATACACTGAATTATGTCGCTTCATTTTCATTTCTCATTCTGCTAAAAATCAAATATGAATAATTGAACTTCACAAACAAAATTAATCATTAAATTTGATGAAACCCCATCAAAATTTTCCATAACTTCCATAACCATGAATAAGTTCACCATTGGTGAATTAAGTGTTTTTGAATGCATCGATCTTCATTCAAAGTTCGAGTGCTTCATTCTAAAACAGTTCAGATGGGGTTCAGACGATATACCAATAATCGCACATATCTCGTGACGTCACACTAGCTTTCGATAAACGCATACATATAAGTCATGTATCTTGATAACATTAAATGCCATCGATATGAATCTTTCGTCATTATATTCTGGATGACAAACAATATCAGAATATATAAAATTAGATATGGCTGAACGACCCTATTATATCTCAAAGTTGTCGTTGACATCTAATTTACTGAAAATAACCAGAGTCCCGCTTATTCTCCAAGATGAAAATAGCAAAACACAATACTGAGCATTTTTCCGAATATTGCGCGAATTTGAATATGTCCTTCGCCAGAAGGAACTCAAGTTTATTACCTTCCGCGTTGTGCGAAATAATTAGAAACTTCCGTATGAATGGAAAGATTCTCAAGCAAACAAAAGGGTAAAACAAACCGGCATTGTCGTTGTATTCGAGGCATTGATGTAAATAATTAAGTTTTGTGTTTGTACGTCAGAGCTCTTAATTTATGAAAGTGGTCGTGCCTGCTCATAGTAACAGTAGCCTTTTGGAATGGGTAAAATGATTTTGAATGCATTCATTTCACACAATGAAAGTAATATTTTTTGGTTGACAGTCGAAAAATATCAGCTTCGTTTGCTTTGATCTAACATAAAATAGACAACCATAAGAGAAGTAGGCTTAATAGCCAGGTATGTCTGAAAATAGGCCTGTAAATGGGCTTTAATGAAACTTTTTCAAGAATATTCTCAATTCTGAAAAAACTTCTCCAATAATACGAATGTACTGGTAATCAAGAAGGTCTTATCTACATTTCGTGAAAAATAATTTTAGTCGTGTTTCAAAATGGTTTGCACCATTTAGTAATTCGTTACCAAACATATAAGTAGTATGACGATTACTGTTCGAAATGTTTAAAAAGATCCAAATTCGAAAGAAATTATTATCTCACATACTGGAGGTACACCAGATTTCGCACCTAATGCGTTAACACATATTTATATTGAAAAGTGAAACAAACAGTATCATGTTTTACTTCAAGGTAGTCACCTTGACGAAATGGTTTAAAAATAAATGTATAAAGTTATGGATATTGCCTCCTACCAATGTTCAGGTTGAAAATAGTCAAGATTTTTCAAGAAAAACAGTGATGCAGCTATGGCTAACGAAAGAGGTATTTCACATGAGTCAATGCTTCAAAAGCTGAATTTTATGCATTAATTGGAAAGCGTAACGTAGCTTATACAACGTATATAATTGATACGCCTCTAGAGGAACGTGACATTTCAATACTACGCCTACCACCGTAACATCCGGAACTGAAACCCATAAAAAATATATGGGCACTAGAAAAGAATAATCCCGTGATAGCTGATGTGAGGAAGACACATTTCAAAGGTTGATAACCCAAAACTGGTAAAACATTTGCAAATACGTACAGAAGATTAAAGAAGGGTACATTGAAACATTATGGATGAGGTGTAAGAATTCATGATTGATGTTGGAATAGACACCAGTGAGAGTGAATTTGAACTGTTTGACAATGAAACAAAATATGTTGAGTTGCGCCGAACTCTTGAAACCTCATTCTGTACCCAGCGGGATAGCCACAAAGTATGTGCTCTACTGTTTCATCATTTTCCAAACACAGGCAACAAACACTGTCTTCCGACAGTTCGAGTCTCTTCATATGATGATTAAAATGACAATGACCGATGAGAAGGCCTGTTAGACATCGTAGTTCATCCCTACTGCAGTCCAACACCTTTTTGGTATCAAACTTCGAAGGGTGAATAAACGCCTTGGAGTGAGCCAATCTGGAAGATTTTGCGATGCCAACGACAGGTTCTGGTCCGATGAAGCTGCTTGCGACACCCTCCTCTGCAAGGAAGTCAGTCTGTTGCACTCTGTATTGAATTTATTTGTGCACATATATTGTGGAATTGGCCGCAGTGGTAGTACGCCCGACTCACGATCGGAAGGTCGTGGGTTCGATTCCTGCCTCGACCATATTTTCGGCCATATCTCGACGATATTTTTCTCAAGAGAATTTATCTGGTTGAAGCTGGGATGACACGTTAAAAGGTAAGACCTCGTTAGTCCTTAGCTCGCACTTCTGAGAGTTGTCGTTCTTATGGGAGCGACAGCTGATTAACAGAAAAACAGATTTTGAACAGATTTTTTTTAAACAGATATATTAACCACATACAGGTGTTTCTCCAAAACATGCACAGTATTTTAATTGCGGCTAGTATTTTTAGCTGAGATATAATTATTTTGACTGTGGGCACAATACAGCAAAAAGATTTACGCAAGTATTCAATGATTACTTGAAATACACTGCTTTGCTGTGATCGGCTAGCGGCTGAGATGGTTTATGTAATTTTATCTTTATCCAATTCAGTATCATATGTTTCCTAATTTGCATCAACATTTGTTTTGACTCTCACCCATCATCTTTTTTACTTCTTCGTACTACTGGGTTTTCATGTCATATTATAAATTACTCCTCGTTGTCAGTTTATTATCCACGGTTGCTTTAGAGCTTACATTAGATCCGCTTTTGTAGATGTATAGAACGAAGATATTTTGCAGTAGATTGGACTATAGTCTTTAAGTTTGGTAAAAGAAAGGTGAGGTTCATCTGAAAGCATTATACGGTTGCACCGCCATCCGCTTCAGATGTGTACATCCCAGAACGTTACTTTTATTGAAGTGTTTCTCCACTTGCTGCATTTTAGAGGAAACAGTAATGATACAATATTCTTCTAATGTCATATTAATAATGGGGTATTTTGCAATCAAATACTCACCTGACAAGTGAAATCAATTGTATTCACTTTCTCAATTTCGTAATGTGAAATTGACTGGTGTGCAACTTTGTTTTTTGATAACCCAACTCAATTGATTAGTGAGCTGAATTATATTATGAATGAATACATCACTATCATTGTAAATGTCATCTGATCATATCTATAATTAAACTTCTATTGACAATTTCTCTGGTACGTTCATGAATAATTTCCCATGTTTGATATTATACTTGCAGAGATGACTAAATTCGTATCGGTACAAAGAAAAATATACCTTACGGCACTCATTTCGCATTCAATGTATCCTTTATTTCAAAGTCCCATTAAACTACTTGAAGCAGCACTTCAGCCGGATTGTCCTCGTTTTCGCAAAATGTATCGCTTTCTGTTCCCGAATATCTTCTCACAGCTTTTCATTCATCCATATTCAAACCATCATCACTCTTCACTTTCAACACTCATTTGCTGCCGTGAAAGCTCTAGACGTCCTTACGCTGGCGGTTATTTTGACCCTTTTGTTTGTTGAGAGTATCGAATGAAAATGCTTGAATACTTGGATTCAAGAAGGTCAAATATTGAAATTTGAAAAAATATGATATACAATTGGTAACTTGAACACGCTATTTCCAAATATGGTTTATTTGATATGGTGATAATTTGGTTAAAAAAAAATCTAAATTTTGAGGATCAATTACCAATTTAGGTTCTAGGTAGCAGACAACAGTTTGGCTTGAAACCAATCAAACTGGCTTGTTTTAGAATAGAAAGTATCAATTCTCCCAATCTTTTCGAATTTCAAGAGTGAAGATTAATAAAATCAATTAAATTTTATGTGAAATATACTTCACATATCGATATCCTGGGAACTGTTTTGGAAGATTTGGTATTTCTTAATGTCATTGAGCACTTTAGATAATATAATGATAAGCCATATAACATATGTTCAACATGATATATGCAAGTCTTAGTCTTGAGAATGATTAACAGCAAATGTAGCAACTCTTCAGCAAATTCATCAAATTTTACAATAGACAATGTGAACATATTACTGACATTTTCTTCTGATAGTACACATCCATGTTGAAAAGATCTTTGTAAACCTCATCTTTCATAAAAAATATTTAATTTCAATATGTCTATTCAATTTCAACATTCCTGCTTTGATCAATTTCATTGTGCTCTAATTGTCAAGGTAGAGTGATACTTCAACTTCTTCTGTCAACTCTTTCTACAACTCTATGAGGTATTTCAGTTTTTAGTACATTCACATGCAGCAATAAGTTCTGCTTCCATAGTTGATTACGCCACCACACTTTGACGCTTGGAGAACATTGTTACAGATCCACCGAACAGGGTAATTACATATCCCGATGTGATTTTTATTCTTATTTCTTTGTTCTAATCTGTTCGTCTTGGATTTATATTTGCTGCAAAATCTGAATCACACAATGCTTATAGATGTAAGTTCTCTGTAGATTGTTGTTCACTGGTGTAGAATATTTCAGCATCTGGTATTTCTGTCAAGTATCTTCACGTTTGTGTAGTCTTGTTTCTTTGGATTTTCCATGGAACGGCTTTTAAAATTAACTGCAATTAACTGCTAAACTAAGATCTTCATTTGTCTTACAAGATAAGTAAAGCAAGCTTTTGACTGCTTCTCTGTAATCAAATCTTTGTTCTTCTGGGTATTTTTCATCATCTTCAGTCTTGTAAATATCTTGAGCAATAGGTGTTTTCATTGGTTCTGAGTCTTGCATTCGGAATCTATCGAGAAAATTTCTAGCATAAGTTTCTTGAGAGATGATGATTCCCCAATCAGTATTTTCAATGTCCATTCCCAGTCTTGAGATGCCCAAAGAAAGTCATTTTAAATTACATCTCGAGATCATGTATTGATCTGCTTTCAATTGTGTCATATTTTGTTTCCCAAGAAATGCAGAAAATCTCTTGTTCCACAAAAAAGGCGCTTGTCTTAAGCCATACAATAACTCAAGGCATCCTTTGCCTGGTTGACTGAAACCGTCTGGCACTGGCATATGGAGTTTATCCTCTAATTCTTCATATAGAAAGGCTGTTTTGACATCCAGAGTTTGTATTGTCCAGTTTTTCTTTGCTGTTATTGCAAATAAGAGTTTTAGAGATGTTAAATATCTTTGTAGTCCTTGTTTCCCTTGTCTTAAATACATCCTCTTGCTACCACTCTTGACTTATGTTTTCCATTTTCTTCTATTCTAAGTATCCATCTGCTTAATAGTATTTCTTTGCCTTTCACGTCTTCTTCATTCACATGAACCAAAATATTGTTTCTCAAAATCGAATCTCTTTCTTCTTTTATAGCTTTATTCCATTCACTTTCATCATCAGATTCAAGAGCGTGATTATAAGTTAAAAAAGCTTGATTTTTTATTTCTTCTTCATCACTGAAATATTTTAATAAGTAACCTCAAAATTGTCTAGATAGTCTTATTTCTCTTCTTGGTCATCCATTTCTATTAGTTCTATGTATTTTATATTATCTGTCATCTAGTTCTTCTTCGTTTTTTATTTTCTTGAACTTCCTGTTCTACTTCTCCTTCATAATGAAAATTTTTTCTGGTTCTGGATGGAAGGAGGTATTTGTTTCAATCACATTTCTTGCTGTGGAAATTTCTCTCGGTATTCCCATAGACGGTATCAATTTGCTGTATAACCTGTCTTCCTTAATTCTTCTGTCTAATTTCTTCTGGGGCTTTAAAATTTTGGCATATTCTTCCTGACCGAAACTTTTCAGATAAGATAGATTGGGTTTCTTACCGAACCAATTCTCTGCAGGAGTTTGAGATGTTGATCTAGTGGGACACATGTTGTCACAGTTTGCATCAAATATCATTGCTCTAGCTTTGTTGAGTAGTGTAAGCATAATTCTTTCACTTTTTCCGTAAAGTTGTAGTGTCTAGGGAATTGTAAAATCCTGGATGATACCTTTCTCCTTGCACCAAACTGAGAGAAGGTGGTTTTCAAATTCTGTACCATTATCACTCCTTATCTTGCATGCTTTCATTTTGAAATGAGTTTCTCATTCATTTATACATTTCTTGATGTATTCGAATACTTCATCTGAAGTTTTGGTTTCTAGCAAATCTACTGCGCAGAAGTGTATGTAGTCATCCAACCGAACAATGAAGTGATTTCTATTGTGGACTGTTGGTGAGTCAATTGGATCACCTATGTGTGAATGATCTTCAGTGGGCGAGTTGGCCTTTTTCTTGTAGTCTTGAAAGGAAGGTTTACTTGCTTGGCATTTATCTATCTTGAAATCTGCTCCATCTCAGAGATCTGGAATTTTCTTCATTTGACTGTAACTCAGATGGCTAAGTTTTATGTGCCATCCTTCAAGGTATTTCCCTCTATTTTTTTCATATTGACGACATAGAGACCATCCTGCGAGTTTCATCATTCTATCTTGATAATTATGAAACAAAGTTGTATTTTTCAAAGCTGACATTTTTCAGGAAAAAGTGTACCTGTAGTAATTTGGGGGTTCTGATCACCCAGTATGATTTTTCGTAAAAATGGGTTCTTTCATCGCGAGTGGCGGGCAGTGTATATCACTTAGCTGGTAAGTATAGTTTCAGCATTTTCATCAATCCTTCGAGTTTCATCATTCTATCTTGATAATTACGGAAGTTACGAGGGTGCATCCATGAGAACTGAGACACACTAATTATGTAAAATCATTACAGATACTTTATAAAGGATGAATGAAAGAACATATTTTATTCATACATTTATATTATGTTGTAGTTTTGTTTTCATTTTATATCCATACATACTGACAACTTGACAACTGACAGATAAGTGGCAATTTTAAACATGAATACCAACCCATTGTTTCACAATACAAAATATAAGTTGATAAATGTTTACCAACTCAACACATTCCAACTAAAACAATTTCCTATTGACCATTATAAGAAAACAAGTATAGCTAAGGCACCAGTTAATCTAATAATAACACTGATGATCTTCAAACATGACTCAACCTCTGACGGAAGCACCAAACTCTTACGAAGGTTCGAAATAAAGGAACACTTGAATCTAGCAGACCACTGTTATAATCTTCATGCAGTCATTGTTGAACTGTGGTTCTAGCGTTGAATCTGGTCATTATTACGCATTGGTTTACGGACTGGTTTCAGTTTGACGATAGTCGTGTCACTAAGTGTTCTGGCGATGTCTTGAGTTTATTGAAGCCTCTGGAGACACCCTACTTTTTGTTTAATGAATGAGAAGTCATTGGCAGATCAAGATCTTCAGATGATGTGGTGCTGCAGGTTTTTTCGAGTTTGGCGGAGCACCAATTAATTTTTGTTGTTGTTTTATAATTTCATGATTAGTATATTTTTTGAATATAATACATTCGAAAGTATTTCATTTCCTATACCTAGCCACTTATTATTGAAAAACGTAAAATACGGTCATTCCTTAGTGCGACTCTGTACAAGCAGCCTTGACTGGGATATCACATGTACTATGCATGATAATGTTTTGGAGCACTCTGTTGCTTAGATTGACAGAGTACATCTCTTTCTAGTTTTCTATAGTTTCTAATTCATATTGGTGGTTCCATTCCAGATGACGAATAAAGAACAGTACCTGAATTAATTTTTCGAAAAGCATTTTTCTGCCGGGACCTTATGTTGAGCTGGAACTTTTAGAATGATGTTGATGGTTTAAATATATCTGATATGGAAAATAAATTTTTTTCGAATGTTAAATTACGGAATTCAGTTTCTGAAAATTTTCCAGTGCTAATTTCCCATGAATAAGAGTATTGATAGTAAAAATGAAATTTCATTACATATTTTGAAAGTAGGGTACATGGTACACCCATGTACCCTACGCCACATAAATATAGTTAAGTGCTTGCGAAAAGTATAAATGTAATGTACATCCATAGTGTAATAAATGAATACAAATGTTTTCATAGTATAAATAACAAAGTGTTAATTTTGTGCGGTAATAATTAGAGTTGAACGGTAGAGAATTCCATATTCATTAGATTTTAATAAGTTATTTATCTCGGTTCCTCTCCGTCATATCACGTTACAATCATTCCGTTTTGAGAGAATTAAATTCGGATGTTACCGTTCGCTTCATCAAGAAAGAAAAATCAGCCAACTGATGATAAGACAAAATAATCGGATAATTAATTAACATTATAAATTACTGGATAAGAATTTTATTGCCGGTAGAGTTGAATATTTTGTTTCAGTCATGAAGAAGAATCGACTCCTTACAAATTTTGACGTGGATTATCTCAGCGATAGTCCATGTATATATGACATGTTTTTATTCACAGA
Source organism: Leptinotarsa defecta (assembly GCA_015342085.1). Classification (NCBI taxonomy): domain Eukaryota; kingdom Metazoa; phylum Arthropoda; class Insecta; order Coleoptera; family Chrysomelidae; genus Leptinotarsa; species Leptinotarsa defecta. The sequence goes on along the minus strand of WOGO01002079.1, from coordinate 6,760 downwards.
AATACAAATTTCATTGCTTAGTTCAACCATGGTCGATCGGTAGCCGATCGCTTCGACGTGGGTGCTTTGTTCACTCACTCGAATTGACTGCCATGTTGGTCGATATTTCAAGCCCTAGGCTGAACTATTAATTTTCACTTGCTATCGTCCAACCCGAGTTAGGAATCACACGTTAAAAGGTAAGACCTCGTTAATCCTCAGCTCACACAAGTTCTGACTTCTGAGGTTTGTCGTTCGTAGGGGTGCGACAGCTGGTTAACGGAAAAACATTTAAACAGAAGCTGTGGAGACATTAAATTCGTTTTCGTATTTTTCGAGGTGGTACATCTTTCATTAGAAGTGTTCATTAGAGTGTTTATCACTGGAATTACTTGAACATCTTTGTCATATTCATAAAAAAACTTTTTTTTGTATTATATATAAACATAAGTTCCTTATTATTTACTAAGTATTATCAGCTGCATCTTTCAAGTGGTTTGTAATTCTTGATAACATATCTCAAATTTGAGAAAGTTTCACCGATCTATATCAACTGAAATAATTCTCGTGAATATACTGACCCATTATTTGATGGAAATCAATGATAATAATTCCACAATTTTCACACAATACATTTCATTCACGATGCGTTTCACTACACGGTAGTTTCACCATCAAGTGATGAGGCAACAGTCTTGAAAATTTTATAATTATTTTGAGTATTCAACCTTCCACGTTTTGAAAAATAAACAATGCTGAATTATTAGAGAATCTGCTAACTTGTAGTAAAGATCAAACTTGAAAGTTCACCCCAAAAAATTACTGTGCAATATAAATAAATCACTGTAGAGCCCGATTAGTCAGTAGCTTGTCATATTCACAAATTTTGCTCTACACATAAAAGAATCTCCGTAAAAGTTATCGACCAATTGGTCGCTTGAGTGGTATCTATAGTTTTTTCAGTTTGCCCCTATTGACTCTCGAGCAGATTCTCTATTGATTTAGATTCATCTATCTTTTCAGACTGTGGAAGGTTGAAAATACCCAAAAGAACAACAAGGAACATCGACTACTCTACAAAGAATTTCTGTAAACGAATATTCTTTATTTAAATTGATGAGATTTAATCGGACTGACTCCTGTACTTTTTTGAATTGATACCGTTGATTGTTTTCAGTGAACACAACTACCGGAAACTTAATATCATTATTTGTGAATTGTTTATGAAAGCTGAGAAAATCTTTCAACGTGCACGAATCAGACGAATCACAGTGAAAAAATAAAAAATCTTGTAGTTGAAATCGAAGTAATGTTGCCCATAATGGTTGATTGAAAAAGTAGAACGAAACATTCAATAACATATCGAATTAAAATATTCTGTCTCATCTCATATTGGAAACAACCGTATATTTTTTGACAATGAGTTTTAACACGATAAACAGTTGGAAATATGTTTTGTTCATTTTCGAACCAAAATATCATTTATTTCAGTCACATTTAGTATGTACGAATTGAAGATACAATTTCTGTTACAATGTTATGGATCAAATATTTGTTCAAAAAATTATAAGAACACTGAAATGGTTACGTTTTTTAAATTTTGTTTCATAAAATTCAGGCAGAGTAATTATTGATTTTCAATAAGGACATTGAATTTAATCAACAAATTGTAGCTTATGAATGATCTTCAGTCGAAATTTCAAGTCAAGTTACCAAGATCGACTGATACTTCAACATCTAGATATAAACAGTGAGCAGCACGTTTAAATAAAAATCAGTTGTGATTATGCTTTGATCGTGCGAACTCTGTTAGCGATTGTTGAGTTTGAAATACTTTTTCTTCATAGTTATGATATGAAAGAGTGAAATCGTTGAATAAAAATCATCTTATTGAAAGAGAGTAAGTAATTCCTTTGAAGAATTTAAGTGACTTCAAAGTCAAAACGGTACAAAGGAATGATAAATATAAGAAAACATGTCCGGTTATTCCTTTCATACTCTTAGATCGAAACATTTTGTAAAAGCAAAGGCAACTTTTTATTTCATTTTGATGGATATAGAATAAATTGTACTAGTTTCTTTAATAAGGAGTCAATATTTGTTATGATGGAGAAATAGAAAAAATCCAGGTATGAACATAACTTGAAGAAACAGATTACCAGCCACAGCTATACTGTTATAGAACTTCCATATATTGTTATTGTGTTTTCAATGTTGATAATTTATTTTGAGAATTAAGACCCCCAATTACTAACCTTCGCATTTTCTATTGGGAATTACAGCCACATTCTTCACTAAATACTTCGGTATTACGTATCTTGGTGTACAAAATGTTCATTACTTTGTTGATACAGGAATTATGTAGGTCTCTTGTTCATGAATTACTTCAATTGATGAATCAGTTCTGAGATTTAGAGTATGATTTTCAAAATCGGAAATATCTGAGTAATTCAAACAGTTATTTCATGAATCTCTGCTGGGTGCTACACGGTCTGATATAAATATTCAATATATCATTCCAACATCCTGTTCTCATCGAGGGAAATGATAGATATATTTTCATTATTTCTGAAGTTGGAAACATCAATTTCTTCTAGCTGAACGAAAACGCTGCCGAATGATTAATTGCACCTTGCGGATCGTTTACAATTTGTGGTGGAAATATGTTTTATATCTCCACCGTATGAATTAGACATAAAAAATATAGCATGATATATATGAGAACAGTTAGCTTACGTTCAGCATTGAATGAAAATCGTTTTTCAACAGAATAATTCTATTTCATGCTTTCAACTCCGTTCGATTTTATACGATACGGCGAACTATTGGAAATGAAACGGCATTCATGCAGCATTTTAAATGGAATCACGGGGGAGTTATTTTCATTGTTTGAATTTAGATGATGGCTCATGGATAGGTGCAACTTTACATTAAGACTTGCAACATAAAGGACATAAAATAGAAACAAACTTCAAGATGATATGAAGAACATCATATTCATTACAATTCAATTTTCTAGAGATGAATGATTGAAACAATAATTTTTTTTTTCGATATTTCATTTTGAATTGTCCCTTCCCACATCATATCAGTATTCCGCTCTTTAGACAAAACTATATTTTCACTTCATTCATTTCACGATTCTCAGAAATGTTTTCAACGCTTTCAGCATAACATTGATGAAAACTTGTGTAATCAAAATTTATTCTGTGATGTTTGAAATGAAACAATTTTGATGACATCAGAAAAAAGTTTTTTGTGTTGTATATTCTCTATTGGTGATAAAATAGTTTTTTTACTAACGACGCCTTACCTTTTAACGTGTGATTCCGAACACCGGTTGGATGATAGGAAGTGAAAATCAATCGTCCGGTCTTGCGGTTCGAGCCACCGCTATACACAGCGGTCGATTGAGTGAGTGAAACAAGCCACCCATGTCAACTCACCAGGCTACCGTCCCACTAGGCAGTTAGAAAATGATAAAGAATATTTTATCGCGTGGCAAGAATTATTAGGTTGACAGATATGATGACTTTGAGATGGCAAAATTTTGGTTTTATGTGATGGAATTGGCCGTTTTCAAGTAATACTTTATTTTGAAATTTTCACTGAACAGTGGTTTTGTAAACTTTTCAGTGAAAGTCTCACAATATAGTGTTACTTGAATACTTTTGTTTTCTTCAATGTCTCCTACTGACACTGCTCTCTGTATACTACAAATGAAGTTTTCTAATTTGAACAAGTCGAGTGTTAATTAGAAGTAATATTTTAGTGAAACGTTCAAATAATTTCCTGGAGAGAAAGGTTTTGGCTTTCTACAAATCCATCTCTATGCAGAGAAATGTGGGAATCTTCCAAAGAAAGGAAGGTAGCAATCATGTAGATCATGCAGAGAAGTAACTTTCAGACACAAACTGAAATAAAAGCCCTCTCGAAACAGATATTGTCACATACTAGTGAACTGTGACTCACACGAAATAAAAATAGTTTCGAAACAAATACTTTTGAATGAACATTGAATTATACAAGAAAAACTTTTCTTTATTCAGTTAGTATTCCAAACATTCGAAATGGAATTGAATCAGATATGATTCATAGAATTGATACACAATATAGTAAATGAAAGAGGTGAAAATTCACTTACATGGAAAATTGTCGTCGTCACTGGTAAACATCCAATGTTTCGCCGGAAGACACTTGCCTTATTTGCTCTTCAGCACCAAATATAAGTATTATGTTCATTTTCAAAAGTAGTAATATACAGGAGGAAAAACGCATGAAAGATCACTAAAGTTTCAAAAGTTTGTGGGAGATTGGATAACATTTTGAGAAAAAACACCCGATTCATCTATTATATTACCACTTTATGGTTTGAATTAGTTTAATCTACTCATGTCATCGATGACACTACGTAATGACATTCATTCGCTTATTTGATTTAATCCCAACCATAGAAATTTTGTTTGAATTGAAAGCTATATATTTCATCCCAAAAGTGAATCTCTCCTGAAAATATACCTCTTCCAGTTTAAATAATATTCCGGTATCAAAATAGCTCAAAACATTGAATATGAATTGATTGAACGCAATACATTTCGAGAACCATTCTCAGTAGTGCCGTGCTACATACCAAGTAATTCAAATGAAAATTGATAAATGCATATGAACGTACAAACAAAATATTCACATTTAGTCTGGGTCACAAGATCCTTTTTTTGGAATTTCTGTCCAAGGGCACCGAAAATTGTGATCCAGGGCTCATTCGATTTGGAAAAATCTCAAGAAGGGATCGAAAAAGTTGCAAAAGTTATAAACAATTTAGTAAAAAAGGGGGGTTTGGTTTTTTGCAAATATCTCGGAAAATATTGAAGATATCCGAAATTTGAAAAAAGTCCTACCTCCTGGAACTCCGCCAATATTTATAATTTTTGTTTAGAGGCGAAAATAGAGCTAAAAGCGGGCGATGCGCGTCCCGCACTCGCTGACCGACACGGACCTTTGAACAATAAATATTATTTAAACCCATTAAATATGTATATTAAGAAAAAAAATCACATACCTTCTAGACATTTGAATAATCGAGGCTCCATGGAAAACAAATTTTCCCGTTATAATTTCATTAGATATACTGAAGTTAATTAACTAATTTTTACGAGTTTTAAATTCACATAACCTGATAATTCTTAAACGGGTTGGACGATAGCAAGTGAAAATCGAGCGTTCAGCCTGGGGCTTGAACCATCGACTCACACATCGGCTGATTGACTGAGGGAACAAAGTACCCACGGTTATACGAAGATAACTCTTGCTTGCCAATGAGAGACGAAACTGGAACCTCAAAACTTTGATTTCATGTGGTTCATTATACCGCTTCAAATCAATATCAACACATTTTCACCTTCAACACCGTCAACTTTTTTGTTAATCAATCGTCCCAGCGCAAGAAGTTATCTCTCACGGTCGAATGTTTGATGAAGATAAAGATATCTTAATGATTTTTTGGGAAAAAAGCTGTACGGCTTTCACTTCCCCATCTCTATACAAAAAATTATGGAAAATTCCCAAAGGAAGGAAAAACGCAAGAGTAACTTTCGATACTAACTGGAAGAAATAGCCCTCTTGAAACAACTTCTTTCATATGAACATTGAACTATACGAAAATCAGGATTTCCCATTCAGTTTGTGCTCCATCTACTAACACATTCTGAACTAAGTATACGGTAGAATTAGATGAACACATCGACGAACTTTTCGTGAATAAACACATGTCCTTCCTGCCTTTCTTCTTTAAAAGGCCGCTGCTTCCTATTCAGGCGCAGTTGAGTCCAGCTCAATACCTGGTGTTGTTTTTATCTGAGCTAAGCCCATGAACAACCCATTAAATTTGTTCAGTTCTTTTATTCAATTTGTCCACTTCTTAGTATTGTGTTTTTTTTTATTCATGTGCTTTAAAGGTTATTAGGTTGACAAAGATACACAATCAATAGGTTCTAGGTTACTTGATAAATGTTATATAAGGGAGATAGATTATTTGGGATAAAAATTATAGTCTGATTTTATTATAGTCTAAAAATTGGATAATAAATTTTATGATTTGTAAGTTCAAATTACTGAGAACTTGGAATATATTGAAGGGAGTTTCAACACCTTTATTATTGAATTAAAAATATATATCTTTATTTGGGAGACTGTTGATAGGGCATCAACACTGACCACATTCACAATATGGATTATCAACTATTCCTATCTTATATAGATGTTCTTTAGTATGGCAGTGTCCGGTTTTCATCCTGATTATTG